>APFE031249029.1:0-12053 GCA_000404065.3 Pinus taeda
TGTATGGTGTTGCCCTACCTTAAGGGTTTGATCAATAAAGATTCATTTCTATCTATTTCTTGGGTTTATTTGCATTATCTTATACTTTCTTATCAGATCTATAATATTTTGGGTTAGATCTACAACAAATGGTGCCTACCCCTTTCCATTGTGTATGCAAGCCCACCGAAGACCCGTCCACCTTTGCATCCTTGAGGTACCAAATATCCTTGTTGTGAAGAAATGTAATCAAGGGAAATGATAACTAATTATACCTAGGAAGTCCCATAATGGAATCCAGCCCAACCTCCACCAACTCACCCCTACCCACAGTCCACCTTAAGTTACTCATCATCCACGTGGAAACTTTTTTAAGGCTTCTCTAGCACAACTAGGCCTTCTTATCAAGAGGAGCACCAACTCTAACCCAGGAGATCAGGTTCCTAGACAGAACACCTAATAGCAAAATTATGTAATGTGTGAGCCAATACAAAAATTTTGTAAAGAGAAATAGGTGTTGGAGAGGTAGTGGTGGTCTTGGATGAATTCAATAGCTCTTCCTTATCACACCAAGCATCCAAAAATTCAATGTACTAGGAGAAATCTCAACATCCAACCAGAAATTCAATACAAGAAAATGCATGCGCAAAGGGCAATGTTAATTTCTGAGCATCAAATCACTACCCAAAAATTCTTGCCAACTAGAAAATTAGGTAGAGATACCTAATTTGTTTAGTTTCTATAATGTGACATTTGACACAAATAAAGGATTGTGGAGATATACTATGGATTGTTTCTATGGATTTATAAGAGATTATGGTGTGCATCACTGACCAATTTTACATGAAAACACTATTGCAAGGGAATGTTTCCTATCGCAATTCAAAAAATCAAATAATAAAAATAAAATGAAGTTATCTACCTTTTAATTCAACTTAATAGCCTTTGGAACCTTCTCCTATGGCACAAATCTTGAGTCCTGCTTCTCTAAGTCCACATCAATATCCTTAGTGTCTGATTTCCTTGCTTGAAGGCCTTATTGAAGTTGTGAGAAGAGATGGAGGGCTTGGATCCACAATAAAACTACCACATGATAAAAAAAACATAAACATGCACATAGTTTGTATTAATAATTGATTAAGTATGGTTATCATAACCACTAGGCATGATTTCTACTAATACTTTTACTTTCTATGTATAAATTCGGCAGCAGAGTTCTACGTACGTATGTATTCCACTGCAGTGCAACCTTGTTCTCTATAATTCCATAGATTTTCTCCTAAATAACAAAAAGTCTTTGCAAAATATTTATGAAATATAAAGTCCGAAAGGAAATCATAGATCTAGAAACAAGGTAAGGTAGTTTGGAGAGTTATCGATTTTTGTGATTTAGATAATTATGAAAGCATAGTGGTTGATCCAAAAATAAGGTGAGGTAGTTTGAAGAGCTATGGAATTTTTGTGATTTAGATAAATATGAAAGCGCAATGGTTTATAAGGTGAGGTAGTTTGAAGAGTTATGGAATTTTTGTGATTTAGATAAATATGAAAGTGCAATGGTAATGATCGTGAGGTAGTTTGAAGAGTTATGGAATTTTTGTAATTTAGATAAATATGAAAGTGCAGTGGTTTTCAAGATCATTAGATTCATATAATTTTGAAATAATATGGAAGGTAGTTCTAATGTTTAATTGGCATTGTGATGGTAATAAAAAAAGAGTATTGATTTTGTTTGGTATTTTATTTGTATTTAAAAATTGTTTGTTATTATTTATTTAGATTAATAAATTAAAAAAAAAATAATAATGTATATAATTCAAGATTTATAATAAATAATTTGGATGGAAGAAGACCAATTAATTTATAATGGGATATTATTTATTAAAATTGTATGATATTTCATCTAGAGGTTCTTTGGGATAGTTAATTCCCTCAAAGTGATTTTCATCCTCAACCCTTCCCATGAAGTTTGAGCCTATGACCTAATTCCCCCCAAAGTGACTTTCATCCTCAACCCCTCCCCATGAAGTTTGAGCCTATGACCTAATTCCCCCCAAAGTGACTTTCATCTTCAACCCCTCTCCATGAAGTTTGAGCCTATGACCTACTTCCCCCCAAAGTGACTTTCATCCTCAACCCCTCCCCATAAAGTTTGAACCTATGACCTAGTGTGGACTAAACCCCACGCAAACCAACTAATCTATACCTCATAAATTCACATACCCAATCTTTATTTTAAATGACATAATACAAAATTATAAGTATAAACAAAATTCCTTGATTTATTTAAATAGCTAACTTTTAAGTAAATTAAAATTATCTCCAATAATTATCTCCCTCGCTCACTTCAATTTCATATCAATAACATAATAATGAAAAAAATTAACGTAACAACTTTATTCTTATAAATATTATTATATTGATCCTAATCTCACCCTCAACCTAAGAAAATATTATTTCCTTGTAAAAAGCATAACCCACTTTCAAGAGAAAATTGCATGGAGAATAGAAGAGTCTTGTTAGTTAAGTAATTTTAGAGGACCGACCTTATAAAAAGCAAGTATTGAAAAGGAGCGTTAGGAGTCACATCGTTGTTACAAAACCTCGTGATTGATCCGCTGTTTGGTGGAAAACCTCGTGATTGATAATACATTTTGTGAGGGAGACACATTGTCCCTCCCTGGATTTGATGTAATGGCCGAGAAATCATTTCATTGTATGAATGAGATAGGAAGTCATTCCATTGGAATTTTTTTATTAATCTTTAGAGATAGCCTATTTGTTGTAATTTCTTATTTTGGGATAGGTAAAAGTCGAATGATTTATATGGAAGGTTACGTTTTTTAATAAATTTTATTAGGTTATTTTTTTAATAAATTTTATTAAATAATTGATATGGTTAATTAATGTAAAAGGATCATTTTCATAAAATAAAGAATAGTTGGACTTTATTAATGTTGGGATTATTAAATAGTGAGAAACTATTTATAAAGGTATAAGGTTATGTAAATTTTGTCAAATATTATTATTATGCCTAAAATTTTTATTCATTTGGAGGTTGCTTTATCTAAAAACTAAATGAATATGGCTTTTTTTTGGATTATCAATATAAATAGTAATATTTTGCAAAGCTAATACACTTGTTATTTATCTTTAAGTTTTACAATTGTTGAATATTTCACATATTTTATGCTTCTTCTATATAAATGCATTATAAATTGTATCAAATCACTTTCTAATGCCAACATGTGGCCTACCTAAACTATCGATGTACCTTGTAGCTACTTGTGGATATGTGCACATGTGAAATAATAGCTTGATCATATCAAACAAATCACGGGCTTTGGAGACTCCTTATTAGCTATAAAGAAACTCATGAAAGCAAAGAAAAATATCAATTCTACATCTTTCCCTATGATTCTAAGGATTCATGCAACAATGTCCAAGTTTGATAGTGTAAAACTCTTTCACATATATAGAAGTTTGAATTCCATTGTTGACGATCCTGCAAAAAGAGGGTCTAATATGTCTCAAGGGATTATATATATCAATGCAAAAATATTCTCATATCCAGTTCCTTAAATGAATTGTGGTCATTGTTATTATAGGAATGCAAGGGAATGTTTTTTGTTCGTCTCCCAAATCATGTCTCTACCCAATTTGAACGAAAGTTGTCAATGGTGTGGGTGGGCCCAGTTATAAACAATACACTTGTTATGGCGGTCTCATTTGAGGAACAAATGGCATCTAGTGTTCACTCTCTCCTGTGACTTCATCATAAATTCCTATGGAGCCAAGTTAATGTTGTATATGTCAAGTGCGGTGAATTCTTCACCTCGAATCACAGAGAATTCAATGTTACAGTTAGATATCAATTTCGGATCTTATCGCCTCTATCCTTAAGTGATTCCCATTGTAATGGGAGATCGTTGGTCTCAAACAATATCAACTTTCAATTGTAGGTCTATTTATAAATGGATCAATAGAAGCTTTAGGAAACACCAACTTCTAACTCAGGTTCATGCTATTGGAGGTAAAATTCCATGTGATATAGGTACTGGTAGACTGGCCTTAACTATTCACAGTTCCCTCTAGACTGCCTGGTATATCATAGCTCCCTTCAAAATGATTTCCATGGTAGGAAAAAATATTTCTGAGCTTTGTGAGATCATCAAAGCCTCTGAGTTGATAGATAGGTTGTTGGACTCGACATAGGCTTTGGTTGCTATAATCAACGATATTGAGGGATTAATCGAGTGTCAACAAACTTACTTCCAAGCCTTTGTGGAGGAGAAGCTTCTTGAACATCATGATCATATGGAGCTGACATTGGATAGGATTTGTTCTAAGGTGTGGCAATTATCTAAGCAGGTGGTAGTACTAGAAATGGAAAATGAATGTGTTAGGAAGGATGCCGAGGTGGGAAGTTTTGTTGGGATTCATGGCAGGCGGAGACAAATTCATCATGTTTGTGGCCTAGAGGATTATGATCGCGGTTTGCAGTGACCACCTGATTGGTCTTGAATGTAGTCTGCTCTAGTCCCTAGTCAATGTTATTTTGATACATAATTTGTTATCATGTTAGCCTATAAATTTTGCTTTATGTTAGGTACTTTTTGTAGAATCTATGGAGATCATATATTTTGTCTTAAGATAAATGTAAGCAATAGTGATAGTAAACATTCTATTTACTCTTTTGAAGACCTTCCTTTCATGTATGACTCTAGATGTAAGGAATTCGATGTAAGGGTACTAGCCCAGAATCCAGATTTTCATTAATATAAAATCTCCTACTTATTCCATTAAAAAAAACAATCTAAAAGTTAGCCAAATTCCTTTTTTGAAGATCTAAGAATGGTGGGTTAGTCCATTTATTAGATGTAAGAATGATCCACCCCATTATGATATGTTGTTACCAAGATTGTCAAGATTTGATCGAGCTCGGACAACCACTTGGATAGTTTTTATCCTTCAAAATTGGCTCTACATCAACTCCTCTCATAAAATTTGAATATAAAACCTAATAAAAAGTAAATTCCATACAAACCAACTAATCTATACTTCATAAATAAAAACTAACAAAATATATATCAAAAAATATTATTATGCTCATGGGAAATTAAGCAGATTATGTGTTCCAAATAGTTATTCTCTTTAAGTGCACTATAAATAATATCACTTGTTGAGATTCTGAAAAAGAACGAATATACTTTAAAAGGAAATGTTAAATAATGTTAAATTAGTTTGATGAATTTGTGTATTCCAACTAAGAATCATTAGATTCATGTGCATTTTCCACTACTTTTAACTTATTTTAAAAGTTTAATGAAAAAAATTTCCACATGATAAAAATAGAAATAGAGTTACAAAAACCTTGAAATTCCTAACCTAGGACCCATATAACATCTAACAATCAAATGTAAAAAAATTGGAGATATATTAAATCAAATGTAAGATAACATTGTAGATATATTAAGCTACAATTACTTCTAATTAATTATATTTTTGAAAGATACAGCTTACTCTAGGTTCAAACTCATTTTCTCTTTGCACCAAGGTTAGCTAAGGTTCAAACTCATTTTCTCTTTGCACCAAGGTTGAATAAGACATCTTCTTGTACGTTCTTATGTGGCGACATTTATCTTATCAAAACCAAAATCATTCGTTCCATGATTGTGGGGCTTTGATTTGCATGGATGCATGGAAGTTATGTTTAAGCACTACCATAACCAAAATTCCATTATTGTGTCATTTGCATATATCCTATCTAGGTACAATAAAAAAATTAGTTAATCTTTATTGGATTGGCATTTGAGAACTAATAAATCTCAAGTTCATGTCTTCCTTGATATGTGTTCAATGGAACAAGTATTGTAACTTTTGCAAGTTTGTCACTTTTTTATTAGAATTTGCATTGTATTTACAATGGGTTTTTGGTCAGGGTAGAATATAGTAAGTAAAAGGAATAAACGAGAAATTTAAATTTAAAGTTTCGCATATTAAAATTGGTCATAGTTTAATTAAATTGTTTTTTTTTTCTTTTAAAATTATAGAAATTTTAGTAAGATAAATTTGAATAGGGATTTTTGTAAATATAAGTTACAATTGTTAAATTTCAAGGTTTTGGGTGTCTTAGATGTTTTCGATGTTGTTGAATCTATTTCCTCTATTCCACCATCAAAAACATGATTCAAACATTGCTAATACAAAATTTATTGAAATTTTTTTACTCGGATTCCAGTCATTTTTAGTCGTCCAAGCAATTCCTTCACCTCAATAAACACTTCCTTAGAATTTAGGGTTATATTTGTTTTTATTTTATAATAATTTTTGGATAGATTATAAAAGATTAAGATGGTAAGTAATGTCCTAGGATGAGTGGCCTTAAAAGGTAGTTGCTAGTTATTAATTTTAGATTAGTTGATTTTGGTCCAGGTTTATTTTTTGGATCTATAGTTTTTTATTCATTAGTGGTTTTATGGTCAAACATTTGACTCTTTTTTTTTGTTAAACTAATGACATGGGCTTTTTATATCTGTTATGAAAGAATTATTGTTTCAACATCATTAATAAAGAGCACTTTAGATAAAGGATATTGGATGTGTAACAAGTTTATATGGCATTGATTGAATAACTAGGAAGTAAAAAAGAACCAACTTTATCTACAAAGATTTATGTTATTGTTGACCTTATTGTTATCACTTGGTTGGGACAGGTTAGGCTATATCAACCCTCAACCAAATGTAATTATTTCAAACCAACTTTAGACTGGAAGTTAGTCCTTCCAATCTGAGAGGGCTTTCTCAAGATATTTATAAAATGACTTGTGATAAACTCAAAATTTAGATGAATAACTCTGATCTCTTTTTGTGATTTTTGTAGGTGAAGAAAAATGTGATAACTGACACCATCAAATTAAAACAAAAAATTATCAACAATAGTGTTTAATGGAAGCTGAGGCATCTATGGCTTTAAAACTTATACAAATGAACACCCACATTGATACACAGTAAATGAAGGAAATTGGAGTTGTATGATAGATTTCCAAGTAATCAAGATATTATGTAAAACTAATAACAACATAATAAAAACTCATAAAAGCCATAATAAGAATCTCAGGTACAAAAATAGAGTGCTGCAGATTTTCTATTACAAGAACAAAATATTACAGAAGGCCAGTTTCTCACATTCCAAATCAACCCTTCTCAGAGTCAAAAATCTACTTATTTATAAAGAAAGATCTCCTTACATATCTTTCCACCTAGGCCTGATTCAATCCATTGTTCTAAAGACATGTTCCTATCTAATTAATAAAACATTGAGACTTCATCGAGATTTCTATATACCAATGGAAGTCGTATGAACAAAGCTTATCTAATAGTTACAAATTTTCAGGGAAATAAAACTGTTGTAGTATTGGCGCTGTATTTGTGGAAATTCGGAACATCTGGCCTTCAAATTTTGGTGCATTGTTTCTTGGATTTTAAATGAGCAATATTGTTTATCTTGTTGATAGGCATATTGTTTGTTGTTTGAAATGTGTTTGAAAGTGCCATTATCATTCCACTATGTCTCTACCCTATTTTCTTTTTGTCTCTTTAATGACCATTCTACTGAAGAAATGTTGAAAAACACTCTTGTTGTCTTACGTATCGAATTCGTTGATCTGGGTCATTGATCAATCTAGAAATCCCATTTTGTTTTGTGTCTACAAAGGAAAGCAGGAGGGCCACTTCTCTCAGAACCATTCATGCAGGATGGGGCACATGGCAGCTGGGGATTGGAAGGAATGAATAGACTATCAAGACAGGAGTGGACGTCCATGGCTGGGTTGGCGCATTATGGATGGAGGCTGGGAGATGGAACAGTAATCGAGAGCGGGATCAAGTGGGAGGAGATATGTGCCAGTGGGGAAGTAGAGGTGGAGCAAAAGTGAGGGTGATGTAATTGGGACACGTGTTATGGCGGGAGTGGGCATAAGGGTTGAGCGGTTTTCGAAGGGGGGTGTGAGTGGTAAGAGGTATTGAGAGGGGAGTTGTGAATCATATAGGAGGGACACATAACAGCGAGCCCCGGTGGGAAAAACCACTTCTCAGACCCCCCCGCCCCTGACTGATAAAGGTAGGATGCAAGGGGGGGCGAAAAGCATTATCCGATCGTTGATCTAGTAGAGTGATAATCTGGGCCATTAAAAGATGAAGGGTCTTTAAATAGACACAACCCTTTAAAAATTGTGATCATAGTAGGGTCGAGGCCTGGGTATTACATGGGGGGGTATAGGACAGGCCAATTGCGATATAAACTTGCGGGTCTCAGTGTTTTAAAAGGTTTATGACATGTTTTATTAAGGTTTTAAATAAATTTCAAAGGGGAATGGGGGAAACATGGCTAGATTTAAAAAATGGATCACTACGGCTAGAGTTTTTAGAAAACAAAGGGAAAAAAATAGGTTGTCATAGATAACAATGGCTCCAATGGGGATGTTGTGCCCCTATGGTGCAGCAAATAACTAGTAGACCAGTTGCCTCATTAGAAACTGAAAATGACGACATAATCTCCAAGTTTTATGGCCTTCACTTCAGGCTCAAAACTTGTCAAATATAACATCAACACCTACAAATGCGAAAAACAGAAGAAAAAAAAAATGGAATATATACAATGGTATTTCTTCTAACTGGATCAAGAGATATAAATTTTGAGAAACCTACCATTAACAAGTCTTCCTGCATATAGTTGACCATCCATTTCTTGCAATATAAATGTATTATTCCCATGGTAAGCTGAAATTTTATACGGCCCCTTCCAGAGATTCACGAACTTTCTGTGTTTTCCTTTATCTTCAATCTTAGTTTCCCACTTTAAAACTACGTCTTGAGGACTGAAATTTTCTTCTTTGGTCTTTTTGTCAAAAGTCTTTTTAATTATGTTCTGAGATTGCTAATGATTGTTGTAGATTTCTTCTCTTTTTTCCTACAGAGCAATTAGTTGGTTGACCCTCCTTTGGATAGCATTTGGTTCTTCTTCTAGTCCCTGCAACAGTTTCATGATCGGAACTCCAAGAAAACTAGGAAAAACAACTTCAGTTCCATAAACTAACTCATAAGGAGAAACTCCTATAGATATTTTAGTACAAATTCTATCAGCCCATAGAGAAAATTTGATCTCTAAATGCCATGACCTTTTATTTTCCTGCAAAAGCTTCTTAATGATTCTTACTAGGCTTTTGTTTAATGATTCAACTAAGCCATTACCTTGGGGTTAATAAGTTGTAGAATGGCCAAGAGTGATATTATATTGGTTACAAAATCTTACCAACCTCTTTGATTTGAAAGCTTGGGCATTATCAGTGATGATCTTCATTGAGCAGCCAAATCTTGACATGATGTTATTTTCCAAAAGTTGAATAATGATTGCATCTGTAGCTTGCCTTGTGGGAGTAGCTTCAATCCACTTTGTGAAGTAATAAGTGGATGTTAGGATCCATTGATGTTGGCCTGAAAATGTAGGATGTATTTCACCAATAAAATCTAGTCCCCACTGTTGGAAAGGGGCTTTAACAAAAATGGGCTTCAAAGGCAATGAAAGTAACTTCCTTTTTCCTTCAAATATTTGACATTCATGACAAGCAACAACCTTTCTCTATACATCTTTGAACATTGAAGGCTAATAAAATCTTGCTCTGAGTATTTTATTCATTGTTGCTCTCCAGTAATGATGTCCTGCACAATCACCTTTATGAAACTCTTTGATCACCTTTTTAGCGTTATCTTCCAATAAACAATTAAGAAGTTTTTTTTTTTTTTTATATAGAGGAGGAATGACCTGTTATAGAGTTTTAGTGAACCAACGTTTCGGACTACCAAGTGAGTCCATCATCAGGGATGGTGTCAATAGATATTCTTCATATCTTAATGATGTATTCCAGGAGCTAGATTTAGGTTATATATATAGGAAATTGAAGAAAAGATGTAAGAAAATAGGTCAGCTAGATTTTCATTTAATTATTAATTAATTAATTATATTCTTTATTTATTTATTTATTAACGATTTTTTTAATTAACTAATTAATAGGTTTATAACTTAATTGATTTTGTTATTTACTTACTATATGTTTATTAAGTTTATTTTAATTAGTTAGTTTAATTGATTTATTAATTAATTTATTATTATTTGATTGATTAATTAATTAATTAATTATTTTATTTTATTTTTTTATTTTTTTTTAATAATTTGATTAATTACTTTTATTAATGTTTTTAACTACTAATCTAATTTGTCTGATTAATTAAAATTAATTTATTAGTTTTAATTATTTATTATTTGTTAATATGTCTCTAATTTTATGTATTTATTTCATGGGAATCTTTCCAATACAAACATTTACTCAAAATACAATATCTCATCAATTTCAACTTAACAAGTCTAGATTTTGACTTTGTTAGTTCAGGAGGAGATCTATGATTTTTTAGTACAAAGATAACATCTTTTTACCAATCTGACATTTGTAAACTTTTCTTCAACAGGGATCAGCGCTTCATCTTCAATTGTATCTGAATTCTCTACTACAAAATTAATATCTAGACAGTCAAAATTGGATTGAGTCATCAATTTTGCTAACCCTTGTCCTTTTACCAATTTTGTAGGCCTGATTTCCAAATCATTCTCCAATAGAGTAGAAATCCATTTACTCATTTTACCATCTGGATCATCTTGAGTTAATATGTCCTTTATTACAACATTAGGTACATAAGCAATAATCTGTGAATGAATAACATACACTATGAAATCTGTAAGAGATTTCACTAAAGCAAAAGCTTGCTTCTCCATGGTGTTATCTTTCAATTCATAATTTCCAAGTGTTCTACTGCAAAATGAAATAGGTTGTTCATAACCTTGTTGTCCTTTCTACAACAATACTCTAGCAATTGTGTGTTTTGAAGCAAAAGTAAAAACCACAAATTGCTTTGAAAAATCAAGATTTATAAGGACTAGAGCCTGAGTAAGAGCCTTTTTTAATTCTTCAAATTAATGTTTAACATCTGATGTCAATTTAATATCACAATCTTTCCTAAGCATATTTGTGATCTGTTTCACAATTTTTGCAAAGTTATGGACAAACCTTCTCATAAAATTCACTTTTCCCAAAAAAAGATTGAATTTCTTTTTTATTTCTCGGCAAACCAATTTTCTAGATAGCATATGCCCTACTTTGATCAATCTTAATTCCTTCCTTTGATATAATATCACCCAAAAACTTTCCCTTTATCAAAAGCAAAAATACTCTTAGTAGGATTTAGAGAAATACTGAATTTTATGCATTTTTGAAAGACACTCTCCAAGTGTTTGAGATGTTCTTCTTCTTTTTTAGAAAATGCAGTAATATCATTCAAATATAATACTACAAACGTGTTTATCTCATCTGCAAATGCAATATCCATACCTCTCTGAAAAGTTTCTCCTGCATTCATAAGTCCAAAAGGCACCTTTGCATACATAAATGTTCCCCAAGGTGTGGTAAAAGTTGTCTTCTCTTGATCATCATGATGTACAAATATCTGATTATAGCCTGAGAAACCATCTAGCATCCACATCCTTTGTGATCCTACAATGCTTTGCAAAATATAATCCATTTTGGAAAGTGGATAATTATCTTTTAATGAAGTTTTATTCAAGTTCCTAAAATAACAATGTAAACTTTGAAACGGGAACTATAAACTCAAAACATGAACTCTGGCCAAAAAACCCCGAAAAAAACATCAAAAACAGTGCTAAAAACGAAAAGTGTGTATACTAGAACGATTGTTTTTTTTTATGGTCAATTTTGAACATGTTTTAAAAATGGCAATGAAAACGAAATTTTCGTGCAAAATACAGCTTGAAAACCAAAATGTGATGATACTGGGATGATGATTTTTTTTAGGGTCAATCTTCAAAATTTTAAAAAAAATGCTAGTAAAACCAAATTTTTATGTGCCAAACAAAGTTGTTTATGAGGAAAAAAACACACTAATGTTTTTGGTAGAATATCATTTTTCTTTCCTAAATATAAATTCAACATGTTCTCAACCATAACA
>APFE031249029.1:12073-27277 GCA_000404065.3 Pinus taeda
ACAAATTACATCACTAAATGAATTCAAAAGTCATTATTTGTATATTGAATAAAACATATATTATATCTATAATTTAATATTGCATTGTAGATATTTTAAACAATAAAAATTATCATAATTAAGACATATAATCCAACAACATAAAAATGCCTCATAACTTCTCATTTAACACCATATGGAAATAAAAAAATTTATTTCAAGATACGATGCATACATCAGTTATATAAATTGTCTTAAACAATTATTCAAAATCACTCATATTTTCTTGCACACTATCAAAATTCACATCTTCAAATGAGTGATTGGACACTGACGAAGATGTTCCATATTCTTCTCTTTCACCAACTAGTGCCCCATCTGAGTCCACATGCATGCCCACCATTTCAGGTTTCAAAATTCTTGTAGATCTACGATTGGTTTCAGCAGACTCCCATCTCAACACTGTTCCTTCTGGTAAAAACCTTTTCAAAATCTCTATCGTCTTGAAGCAAAGAGTTCCTCTCTTTGTTAAATTGAAGTCATAAACAAGTCTGTCAACATCCTCCAATTATAATATGTTTGTGCGGCGGCGATTTATATTTGTACCCTTTATTTTTCTCTTTCCGCCATTTTTTTTGTAAACTACAATCTCTGGCTTATACACACCATTGAATGGCTGTGTATTTGTGGCATACCAATGTACTTCAACACTTGTAACATCCTCATTTTCTGTAAAGGCCTTTATAACTTTAGCAACTTAGAATGGATAGCCATTGGGATCTCCATCTGCTGGCATTGCGATCATGCAACCCCCCTTAATATCCTATACTAAACCCATGTAAAGGTCTTCCATGGCTTCACGTTGTGCATGAGATCTTCTGGAACCAATATACATTTCTCTTTCCTCTGCCTGTGAAGAATTAATAATACCTTGAGATTGTTGTTGTTCAACAATGTTTATTTCCTCATATTCATTCGACACATTTTGTGGCCAAATAAATGGATTTTTCAAAGGTATATCTTCATTTGTTGTTGTTGAAATGATATCACTTTGATTATGGAAAAAAGACTCCCACCAAACTGAATCAGCAATGTCAAAGTACTCATATGTATAT
Source organism: Pinus taeda (assembly GCA_000404065.3). Classification (NCBI taxonomy): domain Eukaryota; kingdom Viridiplantae; phylum Streptophyta; class Pinopsida; order Pinales; family Pinaceae; genus Pinus; species Pinus taeda. Next base: position 13,168 of record APFE031249029.1, read on the forward strand.
CTAATACATTTTTTTATTTCTTCTAGGCAATCAGAATAATTTATATCTCTATTTTGTCTGCCTGCATTATGAACTTCACCAACTGATTGTAATAACAATATTTTTGATGCAAATATTGGATGATCTAGAATGAAATTAAAAATTTGCAAACCTGATGATGGTGCCCATTCTGCAGTAGTTGAATACTTCTTGCCCCATATTAGTGTTTTCCCATCAATTTTTTTGATACAAAATTGATGCTGGAAGCTAATGTCATTAATTTGTTCAATGCATTTCCCCTCACCATATGATCCCAGAATAAACCTTCGCATGTCAACAGTTTCTTCCAACACATCAAAAGTAGGCTCTGGCATGTATGATTTCTTAATACATTCAATTAATGATGGCAAGATCCTAACTTCCTTCCTCCTCAATGTGACTGTAAAATGACTGAACATCTGATTAATATGGTCATGAGTGTGCCCAACAAGAAGGAAACCAAACTTTACCTTTTGAAAATTCTCAATTCAACAAGCATGTTTAGATATCTAAAAACAACCTGATTTTTGTTTTCACGGCAAGTGTTGTCCAATTGTAGATACAAAACTTTAGGAATATTACCAGGCCAATGAGAAATCACATCATGAATTATGGTTATGGTCAGATTTGCATCATTATGAATATTTGGAGCTATGAAGTACACCCTTGGCAACATTTTCCCATTGAAGACCATACAACCGACCAAGTGATACTGAATAAAATTTTCCTGCTGTAAATTTTTGGGTGTGTGAACAAAATGTGGTAAAAGTGTTTTCTTCTAGTCCATACCATCAATTATCAAACCCAAATATTTATTCGGATTATCATAACACTTCTTTCGATGCTTGTACAACGTTTTCCTTTCGTTTGTTTGTTGTTCGCGATGCTCTTGAAGTTCTTTGACAATTAAATCTACAAAACATAAAAGAAAGCCATTAAGAAATATGTTTTCATAGTTGATGACTATACAATTTTAAAAGTTAAAGTTATGAATGCTTGCCTCTTTCTGACCCTTCACATTTGTCCCTGTTTGATTTAAGAGAAGCACATGTACTGCAAATCTCCATCCTTGTCTTCTTAGGAATATGGACATTGTTGAATTCTTTCTTCCATACCTTCACAAAATATTGATATTTACTTGCAAAGCGTTAGAGAGCAATCAATGTTTAGGAAGGAGAAGTTATCCTCCAATTTCATATCACTATGGGCCTTGTTATGAGATTCCAGCATGTCCATGATAGATTGGAACATCACCTATTGCGTCGGTGTTCCCTTGTTGCGACCAACAACTGCAAGACCACTAATCCCCATGCTTCTTGTCTTGCCACTCCACCCCTGTGAGCTCGAGCCTCGCCCATGGCTTGCCCCTACGCCTACTACCTACTCCACAGTCGCCATGTGTCAAGACCCTACACCCTCTGCTGCCCACAGGGCCGGCTATTGAACTTATCCTACCTCAAACTCCACAACCCCCACAAGATTTTTCTCGCATAACTTTGACAGCATGACTACTGCAAACAACATCGACTCCCACATTGCCACCCCAAACACTAGCTAGCTTTGGTGACCCATGGTTTAGATGGGATGATTCTGGCTTCACTAATACATGAGTGCATGAGGATCGGGGAATCAACTTCATCTTGGAAGCTTACCCGAGAACCAGAGTCCTGAAACAAACCCAAATTGACACTAACATCCACCCAGATAGCCCTTGAACCACTCCACCAACCGCTACACACTTTGCCAGCCAGCCAACCAACCGCTACCAGGGACCCTGCACTCTTCGTCACAGCTAGGATATGAAAAATGACCCAGCCCCTTTGGTCACCACCTTCCAAGTTCACCACGAAACTATAACAGACCCTAGCTAAAACTTCCAATATACCCCTCGCCAGGAGGGTCCAAAGGAAACCCACCCTCCTACACACTAGAAAGGCCAATCTGATGCAGGAGCAACCAACAACAAAGCAAGCAAACGTGGGCCAGAGGATCAGAACAAAAGAAAAGCGTGATTTAAAGGAGAAAATAGATTTAAAAAGGATAAAGAAGATTTAAAGCGTGCATGCATGAAGCTTTTGTGGAGAAAGTCGGGAGAGGATAGGATTGATCCTTCCTAAAATTCTTATATAATTGTAATGTGATAGGGTGTGAAAGATATATCTGTTCTGTGATAAATTTTGTGAGGGTCAAGATGTAGTCGAGCATGAGCTCGTCTTAAGGCTGAAATGCCTTAGTATGTAACTGTTCTATATAATATATATAATCATGTTCTAGTGTATGTTGTGTATACTTATGTGTTTTATAGATGCTGTGCATGCACTATCTTTATAGCAATTGTATTGTGTGCCTGTGGATTTCTATAATTACTGTGCGTTCTGAATTCTAATTGAAAAACTGGTAGAATTGTGTGTAATTTTATGGACAGCGGAGCCAGTCAAGGGAAGGGATTAATAGAAAGGCCCAGGTTTGAGATTTTTAAATGGAACTGGGATTTTGGGCAACCCCCAAATTCTCATTTTCATCAGGTGGTATCAGAGCAGTAAAAGATTCTGCGGAACGAGGAACGAGGTACAGTTGTGTTAAATATGGAGAGTTTATGGTCTTGCAATTGTGCAGATGGCGGCAGCTGAAGGTGAGAAGATTTGCAGCAACCTAGAGGATGCCAAAAGACCGAGTGCAGAGGGCTTGGTGAGGTATCGTGTAACAGAGGAGGCTGTTACTTCAGAGGTTGGTTGCAGTGAAGGAATGAAGTGGATAAAATTGCTAAAGACCACGAGAAGCATATGACTAGGAGGTCATAAATTTTTGTGCCTCGGGAGTCTGATGCGGGAGCAACCAGCAACAAAGCAAACAAACTGGACGAGAGGATCAAAATCCGATTTAAAGCAGAAAAATAGATTTAAAGAAGATAAAGCAGATTTAAAGCGTGCATGCATGAAACTTTTGTGGAAAAAAATAAAGAGAGGATAGGATTGATCCTTCCTAAAATTCTTATATAAATGTAATGTGATAGGGTGTGAGATATATCTGTGTGTGAGGAATTTTGTGAGTATCAAAATGTAGCGCGTGAGCTCTATTCTAAGGCTGAAATGCCTTACCTGTAACCTTGTTGTGTTATTCATATTATAGTATATGTGTGTTATGTTAATGGCTTGTCTGTGTTAATATTTGTTTTGATTGAATTTTATGCCATATATATAAATATCTGTGTATTATATTTCTGTGTGGCCGCATATAAAATTGTTTGGTATTGTTAATTCACGGGACTGTATGTGCGTATAATAATTGCTCTATGATTATATGGACAGCGCATTGATTTGGACAGCGTATAATAATTGCTCCGAAACCCCTTGAGCGTGGTATGGTGGTGGACTAATTCTGAGCAACGTATTTTTCAATTGATGGATTCCATACGATTATTACAGGTTTATAAGGAACTGCCATTGATGTGATTCATGCGGTTGAAGACCCGCGTATTCACCTGAATTTGAAGTGTGTTTATAGGGCCAACTGTATTTATTTTAATTCCATATTTGTATCCTCAATGATGATGATCCTTACATACGGCTGCTATATGTGTTGCTAAACTTTATGATGTTAATATTGAACTGGTGGAAGATCGAGGTTTTTTAAAGAATTTGGGATTTTGGGCATCCCCCAAATTCTCATTTTCATCACAAACACCCATACTCCCAGAAGCCCGAGCAATGCTAGAGCCACTTAGCTTCCCGAAATGAAATTCTACAACCAACAACACCAGGAAAGAAAAACCAAACAAAACCACTCATGGAGAGCCAAAATGAGGCCTGCTTCAAAGCCTCATGTCCAGCAAAATCACCACCAATAGAAAGTCAAGTACCACTGGAAACAACACCAACCACTACACACAAAGATCTAATCCACCACCGCTCGAAATACCAATACAACAAACTACCCAGTGCCAAGAATTCTAAACCCAATACCAACCACGGCTCCAACCAATAGGCCCTTTGTCCTTAAAATGAAAAAGGAGGCTTCACCCAGAATGGAAAGAAGGGAGTTGTTGTACTCTCTCTCTCTCTCTCTCTCTCTCTCTCTCTCAAGGGAGTTGTTGTTCTCTCTCTCTCTCTCTCTCTCTCTCTCTCTCTCTCTCTCTCTCTCTCAAGTTCTTCCGTTTCTTTGTCATTTCTCATTTCATTTCTTTTCCATTTCCAATTTCAGTGCTCTCCTCAGGGGAATTCAATATTGTGCAGAGGAGGTAGCCCCCTAAAGGAGTAAAAAAAAAAATCACCAAATACAATGAAGTAGCTTTCTGGAGTTACCACATCTCCTTCGCCCAGTTCTTTGAAGAAGCATTGTTTTGTCAACAAAATATCCTTTTCACAGAGAAATGCATAAAAGCACAGAACAATGAAGACAAGTGAAGAAACAAAATGTATTTCATGCTCTAATCCATGCACCTAATCTTGTTCTACATAATCCATGATCAGGTACAAGTTCTTCCTCTCTCTCTCTCTCTCTCTCATGTGTCAGATGGTATTTCACGCTCTAATCCATGCACCTAATCTTGTTCTACATAATCCATGATCAAGTACAAGTTCTTCCCCTACACAATTTCAACCAAAGAAAAAGGATTTATCTCTTCCCTCTGTCCCACCTCCTGTTTGAAATATTTGAAATATCCTTGTTAGTTTTGTATTTCCACCTACATAACCTGAAATATCCTTGTTGGTTCAATATTTCCACCTACATGACCCAGAGGTCAAAAAGTTTAGAGTACATAGCTAGTGTTCCATTTATGCCTTAATCTTAATTCTAATACAAGCTACAGTTCTAGGTTTTCATTATGGGGCTAATTTGCTTTGCATACTAGGAAAAATTATCTTTTAAAGCTATTATTGTTGGGCTATAGAGTTCTATAGCTAATGACGTGAAAGGAAAAATGGGTAGATAATTTGATGTTGCACCTCTGATAAATACTATTGAAAAATATGTATGTGCTCCAATCAAGGAGGAGGCCATGAACATTCGGTTTATTTTTATTTTTTTTAGAGGAAAAAACAACATACTTATATTAAAATAAAGTAGTTACATAGCTCGACATGCAGGTCGGGCCTCTTGGCACATACGTTTGATACAAAAATAAAACCCCAAGAGGGATGACTATCCCCAATATCGGATGTGACTTCTAATCTAAACAGATATGCATCTTACAGTCCACTATAGTGACCAACATAAATTTTAAATGGACCATGTTACCATCTACCCAATTCCAATCCGAAAAAGAAAAAAAGAAAAAAAAGACATAAAAATAAACCTAAAGCAGTGACCATGTTGGAAGAACACAGAGCCCGCTATTTTTAGCAGTTCACTAATAGATACATCATATCAAAATTGGCCTCTCCACCAAAGAATCTCAATCCATATCAAGATAGGAAGACTCGATCAACGTAACATAGAACTCCTCAGATCGATGAAACCAACCCTACAAATAAACAACAAAACATGTTACTTGCATAAAGAAGCTCCCCGAAATATCTATCTATCAACAAAAGTACCTCCATGTTCCCTTGACCAGGCTGCCAGAGGTCCATCCATAGTCAAATAATCTACATCTAAATAAAAAAAAGGGGGAGACCCCTTATATATCTATGTGACCATCCTGGATATTAAGAGTCCCAAATGCAAACCCAGGGAAGTGTATGTGATCCATAGATGCACAACACCCTTCCTTTGATAATTTGTTTGCTTGCAAATTTTGTTCCCTATAATTGTCTGAGAATGAGACACTTCAAAAACTGGACAAAAAAACCATTTTTTGTCCAGCCAATGAAATAGATCATAAATATTTAGAGTCGCTCACTAATTAGCCCAATCTATGATGACCTTGGAATCGCCAAAAATATCAATCTCATCAATCCCCATCCATGTGGCACAATAAAGGATGACCCATAGAGCCAACAACTTTTCCCTAGTATTTGTGCCCTGACCACTACACCATTTGAAGCAATAGTATTCATGAGGGATCAAATAGATCACCATCCCACTTCCACAAATCTCTGCTTGTGCAACCCCATCAAAGAAACCCACCAAGAAATTATCCCACACATCCCTTAGTGTAATGTGCTTGGTGTTTTGTGTCATGGTCACAAGACCTTTCTTAAGGAAATCAGAGGATATCCTAATACATGTCTCTCGCACATCAGGCACTCTATGCTCAACTATCAAGGTGTTTCTCGCCTTCCATATCCCCCAAAAAATGTAAAGAGGAAGAGCCCTATATGCCTTTTACTCCCTGAACCATACTTGTAAGCAACACTCCTCCATGGAGTCCTTCCACCCAAAGAATATCCTCAAGTAGATAAGAACTTCCTCCCATAACACCTTTGCAAATGGAAACTAAAGAAATCGATGCCTTGTATTCTCCAAAGATAACTTGCATAATGCGCACCTCCCAGACCCCACATATCCTCTCTTCAGTGGATTGGTCCAAGTAAGGATCATGTCATGGACCACCAACCACCCAAAACATGTCGATTTCAGTGGGATACCCCACTTCCATACTGCTTGGAACCATCCAAAAGGAGGAGCGCCAACCAGTCCATGAGTCAAGTAGGCATATATGTCTTTGATAACAGACTGACATTTGACCATAGGGCCATTCCATGTCAGCTTGTCATCCTCCATGTTACAACAAATGCATGATGATTGTAGATTGCTAATACATCCATCCCATTCAAATGTGATGTCCCCACATAGTCCAATTCCATTGTGTATGCAAGCCCACCGGAGACCCGTCCACCTTTGCATCCTTGAGGTACCAAATATCCTTGTTGTGAAGAAATGCAATCAAGGGAAATGATAACTAATTATACCTAGGAAGTCCAATAATGGAATCCAACCCAACCTCCACCAACTCACCCCTACCCACATTCCACCTTAAGTTACTCATCATCCACGTGGAAACCTTTTTAAGGCTTCTCTAGCACAACTAGACCTTCTTATCAAGAGGAGCACCAACTCTAATCCAAGAGATCAGGTTCCTAGACAGAACACCTAATAGCAAAATTATGTAGTGTGTGAGCCAATACAAAAATTGTGTAAAGAGACACAGGTGTTGGAGAGGTAGTGGTGGTCTTGGATTAATTCAGTGGCTCTTCCTTATCACACCAAGCATCCATAAATTCAACGTACTAGGAGAAATCTCAACATCCAGCCAGAAATTCAATACAAGAAAATGCATGCCCAAAGGGCAATGTTAATTTATAAGCATCAAATCACTACCCAGAAATTCTTGCCAACCAGAAAATCAGGTAGAGATACCTAATTTGTTGTGTTTCTATAATGTGACCTTTAACACAAATAAAGGATTGTGGAGATATACTATGGATTATTTCTATGGATTTATAAGAGTTTGTGGTGTTCATCACTGACCATTTTTACATGAAACCACTATTACAGGGGAAATGTTTCCTGTCGCAATTTTAAAAATCAAATAATAAAAATAAAAATGAAGTTTGCTACCATTTAATTCAACTTAAAAGCCTTTGGAATCTTCTCCTATGGCACAAATCTTGAGTCCTGCTTCTCTATGTCCACATCAATATCCCTCGGTGTCTGATTTCCTTGCTTAAAGGCCTTATTGAAGTTGTGAGAAGAGATGGAGGGCTTGGATCGACAATAAAACTGGCACATGATAAGAAAACATAAACATGTACATAGTTTGTATTAATAATTAATTAAGTGAGGTTATCATAACCGCTAGGTATGATTTCTACTAATACTTTTACTTTCTACGTATGTCTTCGACAACAGAATTCTACGTACGTATGTATTCCACTGCAGTGCAACCTTGTTCTCTATAATTCCATAGATTTTTTCCTAAATAACAAAAAGCCTTTGCAAAATATTTATGAAATATAAAGTCCGAAAGGAAATCATAGATCCAAAAATAAGGTAAGGTAGTTTGAATAGTTATCGATTTTTTGTGATTTAGATAATTATGAAAGTGTAGTGGTTGATCCACAAATAAGATAAGGTAGTTTAAAGAGTTATGGAATTTTTGTGATTTAGATAAATATGAAAGTGTAGTGGTTTTCAAGATCATTGGATTCATATAATTTTGAAATAATATGGAAGGTAGTTCTAATGTTTAATTGCCATTGTGATGGTAATAAAAGAGGAGTATTGATTTTGTTTGGTATTTTATTTGTATTTAAAAATTATTTTGTTATTATTTATTTAAAGATTAAAATTAAAAGAAAATATATATAATTTGGGATACATTTTTGATCATGTTTAATTATTTTTATATAAAATTGTTTTTATAATAAATAATTTGGATGGAAGAAGATCAATTAATTCAAAATGAAATGTTATTCATTAAGATTGTATGATACTCTCTCTAGATGTTCTTATGTTCTTTGGGATGGTTAATTCCCCAAAGTGATTTTCATCCGCAACTCTTCCCCATGAAGTTTGAACCTATGACCTAATGTGGACTAAACTTCGGGCAAACCAACTTATCTACACTTCATAAGTTATTCACATACCCAATTTTTATCTTAAATAGCTTATAATACAAAATTATAACTATAAACAAATTCATTTATTTATATAAATAGCTCACTTTTAAATCAATTAAAATTATCTCCAATAATTAGACAAAATAGTTGTTATCTCTCTTGCTAGCATCAATTCTATACAAATAATATAAAATAATAAAAAATATAACATAACAACTTATTTTATAAATATCATAATATAATAATAATATATTAACCTAACACTTTATTCTTATAAATATTATTATATTATACTCAATCTCACCCTCAATCTAAGGAAATATTATTTCCTTTTAAAAACACATAACCCACTTTCAAAAGAAATTTGAATGGAGAATAGAAGAGTCTTGTTAGTTAAGTAATTTTAGAGGACCGACCTTCTAAAAAGCAAGTATTGAAAAGGAGCGTTAGGAGTCACATCGTTGTTACACGTGCCGCTGTTTGATGGAAAACCTCGTGATTGATAATACATTTTGTGAGGGAGACACATTGTCCCTCCCTATAGAGGGGCCCTGGATTTGATAAAAGGGAAGATGTAATGGCCGAGAAATAATTATATATATATATAAGGAATGTAATGGCCGAGATATTATTATAAATAATTATATTATATAATTATATTTAATATAGAGAATATATAATAAATTATAATAAATTTATATAATAATATATATATATATATATATATATAATATATATTAATTTTGTATTTGGGATTTTTATTAAATTAGTAATATATTAGTTTTACTATATATTACATATTATAGATATGTATAAATATTAATTTTGTATATTTATCTTTTTATTAAAGTTTGTTAATATATATATAATAAAATTAGTTTATATTCGTTTTAATTTTGGATTTGTCAAGTATTGGGATAGATTAAATTTTTTGAGGTATAAATTTTTTCTAGAGTGAAAAGAGATTTGGTACTTCCCCAATTAAATAACTATCAAATCCCCGATCAAATCTTTCTCTTTAGAAAAAAGAGAAATTCATTGGAATTTTATGCATTTAAATAGGCTACATTAAAGAACAATACCATGGGAAAAACCATGGTTTTTCAAAACCTAGAGTCCAAAAAGGTAAATTGACTATTTTACCTCTATTTATTGACTTTAGTATTTTTAATTTAATTTTTATTTTTATGTAATTTGACCAAGTCAAATTGTTTATATAACAAGAGATGACGTAACATTACAACATCTCCTCCATAGTGGGCTAGGGTGCCTATTGGTGCAATAATTTCCATTGGAATTTTTTTATTAATCTTTAGAGATAGCATATTTGCTGTAATTTCTTATTTTGGAATATGTAAAAGTTGAATGATTAATATTCAAGGTTACGTTTTTTAATAAATTTTACTAAGTAGTTGATATGGTTAATTAACGTAAAAGGATCATTCTCATAAAATAAGGTTTACTAAATAGTTAGTACTTATTAATGTTGGGACTGTTAAATAATGAGAAACTATTTATAAAGGTACAAGGTTATGTAAATTTTGTCAAATATTATTATTATACCTAAAAATTTTATTCATTTGGAGGTTCCTTTATCTAAAAACTAAATGAACATTGCTCTTTTTGGATTATCAATATAAATAGTAATATTTTGCAGAGCCAATACACCTGTTATTTATCTTTAAGTTTTACAATTGTTGAATATTTCACATATTTTAATAATGCTTCATGTATATAAATGCATTATAAATTGTATCAAATCACTTTCTAATGCCAACATGTGGCCTACTTAAACTATCAATGTACCTTGTAGCTACTTGTGGATATGTGCACATGTGAAATAATAGCTTGATCATATCAAACAAATCATGGTCTTTGGAGACTCCTTATTAGTTATAAAGAAACTCATGAAAGCAAAGAAAAATATCAATTCTACATCTTTCCCTGTGATTCTAACGATTCATGCAACAATGTCCAAGTTTGATAGTGTAAAACTCTTTCACATATATAGAAGTTTGAATTCCATTGTTGACGATCCTGCAGAAAGAGGGTCTAATATGTCTCAAGGGATCATATATATCAATGCAAAAATATTCTCATATCCAGTTCCTTAAATGAATTGTGGTCATTGTTATTATAGGAATGCAAGGGAATTTTTTTTGTTTGTCTCCCAAATCACGTCTTTACCCAATTTGAAGGAAGGTTTTTGATGGTGTAGGTGGGCCCAGTTATAAACAATACACTTGTTATGGCGATTTCATTTGAGGAACAGATGGCATCTAGTGTTCACTCTCTCCCGTGACTTCATCTTAAATTCCTATGGAGCAAAGATAATGTTGTATATGTCGAGTGTGGTGAATTCTTCACCTCGAATCACGGAGAATTCAATGTTAATGTTAGATATCAATTTCGGGTCTTATCACCTCTATCCTTAAGCGATTCTCATTGTAATGGGAGATCATTGGTCTCAAACAATATCAACTTTCAATTGTAGTTCTATTTATAAATGGATCAACAGAATCTTTAGGAAACACCAACTTCTCACACAGGTTCATGCTACTAGAGGTAAAATTCCATGTGATATAGGTGCTGGTAGATTGGCCTTAACTGTTCGCAGTTCCCTCTAGAATACCTGGTATATCAGAGCTCCCTTCACAATGATTTCCATGGCAGGAAAAAATATTTTTGAGGAGCTTTGTGAGATCATCAAAGCCTCTACGTTGATAGATAGTTTGTTGGACTCGACATAGGCTTTGGTTGCTATAATCAGCGATATTGAGGGATTAATCGAGTGTCAACAAACTTACTTCCAAGCCTTTGTGAAGGAGAAGCTTCTTGAACATCATGATGATATGGAGCCAACATTAGATAGGATTTGTTCTAAGGTGTGGCAATTATCTAAGCAAGTGGTAGCACTAGAAATGGAAAATGAATGTACCAGGAAGGATGCCGAGGTGGGAAGTTTTGTTGGGATTCGTGGTAGGGGGAGAAAAATTCATCATGTTTGTGGCCTAGAGGATTATGATCGCGGTTTGTAGTGACCACCTGATTGGTCTTGAATGTAGTCTGCTCTAGTCCCCAATCAGTGTTATTTTGATATATAATTTGTTGTCATGCTAGCCTGTAAATTTTGTTTTATGTTAGGTACTTTTTGTAGAATCTATGGAGATCATATATTTTGTCTTAAGAGAAATGTAAGCAATGGTGATAGTAAACATTCTATTTACTCTTTTGAAGACCATCCTTTCGTGTATGACTCTAGATGTAAAGGGTTCGATTTAAGGGTACTAGCCCAAAATCCAGATTTTCATTAATATAAAATCTCCTACTTATTCCATTAAAAAAAACAATCTAAAAGTTAGCCAACTTCTTTTTTTGAAGATCTAAGATGGGTGGGTTAGTCCATTTATTAGATGTAAAAATGATCCACCCCATTATGATATGTTGTCACCAAGATTGTCAAGATTTGATTGAGCTTGGACAACCATTTGGATAGTTTTTATCCTTCATAATTGGCTCTACGTCAACTCCTCTCATAAAATTTGAATATAAAACCTAATAAAAAGTAAATTCCATACAAACCAACTAAATTATACTTCATAAATAAAAACTAACAAAATATATATCGAAAAATATTATTATGCTCATAGGAAATTAAGCAGATTATGTGTTCCAAATAGCTATTCCCTTTAAGTGCACTATAAATAATATCACTTGTTGAGATTCTGAGAAGGAAGAAATATACTTTAAAAGACAATATAAAATAATGTTAAATTGGTTTGATGAATTTGTGTATTCCAACTAAGCATCATCACATTTATATGCATTTTCCACTACTTTTAACTTATTTTAAAATTTTAATGAAAAAAATTTCCACTGATAAAAATAGACACTAGACACTAAAGTTAAAAAACCTTGAAATTCCTAACCTACTACCCATATAACATCTAACAATCAAATGTAAAAAAATTGGAGATATATTAAATCAAAACATTGTAGATATATTAAGTTACAATTACTTCTAATTAATTATATTTTTGAGAGATACACCTTACTCTAGGTTCAAACTCATTTTCTCTCTGCACCAAGGTTAGCTAAGCCATCTTGAACAAGAACTGCGAGCAGTGGTAGTCCCTGCCTCGACTGAAATCTTGTTGGGACTGAAATCTTTATATAAGTGTGCCAAAACCCAAAAGTTATAGTACCAAAATACAACTTTAGTAAGTGTGCCAAAGACTAAAATTTGTAATTCCAAAATACAACTTCAAAAACTAAACTAAGGTGCAAAATTTCAGCGAATTCCGAGAATTTTCTAATATATTCCATGATGAACAGTGGAGTTTTCTAATACATTCTCATGAACAGCCGTGAATGTTTATTCTAAAGTACAAAATGTTTGACGCATTCATCGAACTTTCTAATATATTCCTATGATTAACAGTGGACACTAGGGTTTTTTTAAATAGTTCTTGCATAGAATGTTTATTCTAGAATAATTAATTACAGTTCAACATATCAACATAGTTGGGCATATACGCAATTTGTTTACCAAAAGCATACAAAAAACATTTCAACCATTTAGTTTATATGTGAACATAGGAATTGGACATGGTAGGACTTACTTGCCCATTATTGCAGAAGAACATGAATTATGCAAGAACTTCAAAACAAATGAAAATGATAATGTAGAAGAATACCATCAATGGAGCAACGAAAGCCATATAAAATAAATACGCATTCACTATGCAAATAGGACTGCATTTGGAGCAAAAGAGAATCTCCAAATGAAGCAATGAGAATGGGAAACTATATAAAATGTTATATATCAATGATGAAGAATTGAAATTTTGGCGTAAGAAAAACCACACTCTAAATGGCAGAAGCATCTGGAAGTGGACTACTAGCACAAAATTGAATCACGGGTTTACTTTTAGAAAGCACCAACTATTTTCCTAAAAGCAAAAAAGAAACCACCAATTGATTTATCCTTCCTCAACTTGAAAGCAAAAAAGAAAAAAAGAAACCACCCATTGATTTATCCTTCGTTCTCATGGGTTTTCTTTCAGCCAGCACCGACTATTTTCTTGAAAGAAAAAAAGAAACCACCCATTGATTTATCCTTCCTCTGCTTATTCTCTCCCTCATCTCGAGCCTGCACAAACACACCGACTATTTTCTTGAAAGAAAAAAAGAAACCACCCATTGATTTATCCTTCCTCTACTTATTCTCTCCCTCATCTCGAGCCTGCACAAACACAAATCATCGTGAAGCACATTTTGTGCAAATTATCATGAAGCACATTACAGATGAGTCTGCACAAACACAAATTATCTTGAAGCACCTTACAGATTAATAGAAATTCAGAATTTGTTTGACTTTCTGTCAGGTCTTCGGTCTGTCTTGCTGCCAGCACCTTTCTAATAAGTCTGCAAGTCTGGGATGTGTCTTGCTGCCAGTACCTCCAACCTTCAGTTAAGGTTCGAAAAGAAATATAACATTCTATACAATAGAATACAATACAATACAAACGCTTAAAGCTGTGACAATGCAATATGGAAGAGGTATCAGTCCTTGAATTAGCAGGTTT
>APFE031249033.1:8861-28950 GCA_000404065.3 Pinus taeda
CATTGGACTCCTAGTACAACATCAACACCACCCATTGGAATGGAAAGCATTGGGCTATTCAATACATATTCTCCCATAGATAGCTTGATATTATGGCACTTTCCCAAGAAATTTATGGTTCCTCTACTTGCAACCATCACTTGACACTTTGGTGTTGGATATAGGAAGCAATTCAATTCCTTTGCTATCTTACAATGAATACAATTATGGGTATTTCCCGAATCAATCAACACTATTACCTTTTTCTTCTTGAGATGTCCTTCTATCTTGATAGTTTGAGGAGTGGTAATTCTAGCCAATGCATTACAAGATATGGTCGGATTCATTTCTTCTTTATGTAGGGTTTTTTCCTGGAGTATATCCTCTTCTTTTGACATTTCTTGTTCCTTTTCTTCCTCCTCTTCACAATCTATGTAGAAAAATTTCTTCTCAACACACTTATGACCTTTAGTGCATTTGCTATCACAAATGTAACAAAGCCCTTTTTCTCTTTTTTATTACAATTTTTGTGGTGTCAACCTTGTAGATTGTGGAAGGCTAGGGGAAAAAACACTTCCATCTTTATAGTTGTGAGTGGTAGGCTTCTTGGTTTCCATAATTTTGCTTTCCATTTTTCTTGCTAACCTGAATGCCTTATCCAATGAATCAGGTTCTCAAAGGTGAACCTCATGTTGGATATTATCCTTTAAAGTCCCTATGAACACATAAATACTATGCTCTTCTGGAATATCTTTTACCCTTATTTTCAATTTTTGGAAGTCCTCAATGTGCTCCATCATTGAACCCTTTTGTTTGAGATTTATCAATTCGCTAAAAAAGGTGTTGCTTTTTGTATCCTCATAATGTGCTATCATTTTATTCCGTAAAAGTTGCCCAAGTGACAATTTGTTTACAAGAGAAAAACCATTGATACCATACAAACTGATTTAGTTCCAAATATGAAGTTGCAATACGTACCTTTTGTGTGTTTTTCACATTATGGAGATCGAAAAATTGCTCCATTTGTAGTATCCATGTTCTAGGATCCTTGCCATCAAACTTCCTCATATCGATTTTTGTAACATGGTGGGTCTTCAATCCAACATTAGAGTCTACGAAATCATGATTAACATTTCTTTTGTTCTCATCATGAGTTTCCTTTACTACCCTTTCACCATTACTGACTATTTCTTGTAGCAACATATTCAAATTTATCTTCAATTCTTCCATCTTATCGTCCATGCCATTCATATTAGCTTCCAACCATTCATCTCGACTTCATTTACCGTTAGTGAGAGTGAAATTTGTTGTACTTGGTCTTGTAATTTTGATATATCATGTTGCATTTATTCCTCTTCTTCACGAGTCATGCTAGAGCTTTTAGGTTGCTTACTAGGAGTTTCCATTTTATTTCTTTGAGGCATTAATTAATGATAATAATTCTTCACTATTCCCTTTGAATTCCTTCAAACTAATTTTTCAAACTAATCTTACGCAAAATTAAAAAAAAAAATGCACACCTTTTGTTTTTCACTTTGTAAGAGATCGATATTGAATATGTTGTATCTCTGTAACTGTGGATCTTGAATATTTGAAATCTCATCGTATAGTATCCCTTTGAGTCCTCTTTCTAACCCCACAAGTATGATCAATATTGGATTCTCCAAGGAAGATTTATGCCAAATCTCCCACGGTGACCTGATTATAGACTAGTTCAATAGAGTGAACTTGTACGACGTGCCACATGTCACAGTTTTGACTTTAGTACCTGAAATGATACACAGAAAACCACAGGTTGTCTTCTTTCCAAAAGTTCTTACGAAATTTCAATCTGATGTTCAAAACAAAAGTTATGATGAGATTCCCCAGGTCACCTGTTTGAATGTAATTCGGGAGTCTGCAAAAACCCTAACTTCCTCAGATAATATCTTGACAAATATAGTGAGACAAGCTCTGAAATTTGGATCTGAAGTTTAGAACCATTTCAGTTCAAATGGGTTTTTTTTGTAGCTTTTGAAACATCTTAGAAACAAAGTTATAGCAACAATTCCACGATGACCTGTTTGGAGCAGCGAAACCATAGAATCCAAAGCTCTGATACCAAATGTTAGGAAACCAGCTCACAAAAAGATAGAAAATATGGATAAACGCCTTAGAATTCAGCTTCTTCAAGGGGGAAACCTCCTTTGTATCACAAAAATGAAAAATTCTTGGATGATACAAATGACTAAACCTCCCTTCTATATATAGGAGTCTAAGGGGTCATAGTATAATCAAGTCGATATAACAGTAATAACATAAGGGCACAAAAATAACAATAGTGGGTTTTTATGGGGCATACTAATAACAATATGGGGACAATAGGGTTACAATAATAACAATAAGGGATACAATAAAAATAGTAATGGGGGAATCACAAGTATTATAGGGGCCTAACAAGTACTGATAACCCAACTTCCGCATTGGCAGATATTTAGACTGCGCTGAATACAGAATTCAGTAGACCTAAGTCTTAAATGCAATCAATTGTGGGTTTCAAGGAGATCATGATGAAGCATAGGGAGATGCCTTGGGATTTGGATCAAATATTGAAGTGTGTGATTTGTGAAGCCAACATGAACCTAATTGATGGGCAACACTGCGAATGGTTCGTGGCCTCACTCTTGCCCCACCTAAGGGTTGCGTTATCACAACAGAAGATTGGGACCCAGGCAGAAGCTCTAGAAATCGTGATGAGACTGCGTGAGACACCAATGTAGGATGCTAATCTGGGGGTCCAGTAGATTCACATGCAGTTGCAGAACCTTTGCCTCAAAAATGAAAAGTATGAAGAAAGACAGAACAACTTGGCTGGAGGCGCGTGAAGAGGTTTGGTGCCTGAAATGCAAAGGTCATGGGCATGGAAAGGATTATTGTCCAGTCTTTGTGAACTATGTTGCAGTAGGGGGACCAATGCATCTAAGGCTGGAGGCTATGGCAAGGCCAAGTGCAGGGCCCACGCTATGTTGTGCTATATGCCAGGTAGCTGGGAAACATGCGACCGACAATTGCCATTTGCTGTAGAAATTTGTACATACACCACAACATCTCTTCTACAATTTCTGTCAATTCGTAGGTCATGATGGGCGTAATTGATGTAGTTACAAATTAATGATGGATGGGACACCTGCATACCAGGTACATGTAGAAACACAACCTCTGGACCAAGGTGTTGGGGGAGCTCAAGGCGAATATCAGGGGCGTGACCGAGGTTGAGGTGGGGGGGGCCTAGTAGAGGTTGAGGGTAGCTTATTTGTTACAATTGTGGAGCACTAGGACACTATGCAAGAGACTGCTCAAATCCGATGTGACTGTCATACTGCTACTATACTCAGTTTGACCATGCAACTGAGGATTTCCCTATATTGTTGGCTAAGAGTCGGGAAAAGGGGCCGTAGCCTTCGCAGTCAACCCAAAACCTATAGATGATGAGGGTTGAGCTTCGTGAGGAAGAACCTAAGATAAACATTATGTTGTGGGGTGGAATGACGACTCGCGAGGATAAAGGGAAGCATCCTGCAGAAGGTGAGTGGGTCCGCAAAGCACCTGAAAAGAAGACTGGGTTTGATCTGGAGTGCGCAAAAGAAACCTTTATGGAAGCAAATAAAAGCTTTGTTGAGGCCTCTGCCTAAGGAATTCAGGAGAAACTAGTTGAAGAAATGGACCCATCCATGCTTACCACATTCTTAGAGACCTGCATGAAACTTCTCTGCAATAGTAAGGTTGTGAAAGGACTGCAAGAATTGATCAATCGATGCGCTGTCAAGGATGGCACTACTGGTGAACTGTGTGTATTCAGGAAGATTGGTAAGGATAAGGCAAGGACTGGACGTGAGATGATACTCACTGCGCAAATAGGGGAATACAAAATGGATTAAGTTATCTTGGATCTGGGGTCCGACGTGAATGTTTTGCCAAAACAAGCATGGGAAAGGATGGGGAGACCTGTACTCCAGTGGTCTCCAATCTAGTTAAGGATGGCGTATCAACAAAAAATTATCCCAATGGGGATGTTGCAGGGGGTAACATTTGACATTGAAGGCACGAGTGCACTGGCGGATTTTGAAGTATTAGAGATTGTGGATGATAGCAATCCCTACCCTGTGCTCCTTGGGATCGATTGGGTCACTAACATGAATGGGGTAATCAACATGAAGAAGTGAAAGATGATATTTGAAAAGAAATCACTTTGCATAGTGGTGCCATTGGATCTTACAGAAGGACCACGCTATATAGAACTGGTCCACGATTATGAAAGTGATGACAATTTGGACCATATTTACAAGATAATGACATGAGACCAAGATTGGGTAAATCTGACAGCAGATGGATGTATTGCATGGGATCACGAGAGATCCTGCACATTAGATTTGGACAAAGAACTAGAGCACTGGCAGAATCGACTGCATGAAGTATCTACATTGCGCTGTAATATGATGACCAAGTCATTGCGATGTGTGTCATCAAAAGGAAGGAATCTTATTTCTTATGATAGGTTGAATGATGTGGATATATTTTTGGATGCATTTGAAAGAGAAATGCTGGAGAAGCATTGCTTCTAGGCCTTGGATTGGGCGCTACGTGCTACGCTTGAATGATGGTGGGGCACGCACAAGGATAATTTTGGTGATTGGCATGAATATAGGAGGATGATGAGAATATGTTTTGGAAAACCAAAAGTACGGATGATAGACAAGTATGATGGAAGGGATGATCCATGCGATCACTTAGCCAAATGGACTAAGGCTTAGGGAGCGGAGCCCCAGCCTGAATGGGTGCATCTATTTTGTCACACCCTGGATGTCATACCAATGAATTGGTACTTGGAAATAGAGCTCCACCATGGAACTGAAGAATGGGACATCTTGCGCAAGGGTTTATAATGATGTTCTACTTTAAGGATGGGTTTGACTGTATTGATGCGGTGCTACAAGAGGTTAAAGCAACAATCTTTAGGATACCACATGATCCTTTGGACCCGATTCAACTTGATTGGACTACCTAGTTGAGCCACATGCTGGAATGCTATAACGTGACCGCTGAAGAAGAAGATGATGATCCCATAAATATTAATATTCCAGAAACTAAGAGTCAGCGTGAGGATGAAGGACTGTAGATAGATGATTCTTATATAACATGCTGCTAAAAACTAGATAGGTCAACATTGGCACAGAGGCGGATCTGAAATTTGTGAAGATTGGGGACTATTGGGATGATGCGATAGTAGATAAGGTCACCGCGCTCCTCCGCGAATATCAGGATTTGTTTGCCACGATGTTTCCTAATCTGAAGGGAATAGTAGGAGATCTATGTGTCATGAAGATCACACGAAAAACAGACACAAAACTTGTGAAACAAAGACCTTACCGTCTTAATCCGAAGTATAAGGAAAGGGTCCACGCTGAGTTAGATAAGATGCTCGCGGCAAGTATTATTGAACTGGTGGAAGAATCTGATTAAGTAATCCCAATAGTGGTTCAAGAAAAGTAACAGAAGGAAGAAATAAAGATATGCATAAATCTCTCGAAATTGAATGATGCTTGTGTGCATGATCCTTTCTCGACCCCATTCATTGACAAGGTCCTGGATAATGTAGGCAGCCAAGAAGCATACTCTTTCATTGACGGATTCTCCGGGTACCATCAGATGAAAATCACACCTGAGGATAGAAGCAAGACAACTTTCATGACTAAATGGGGATGCTTTCAGTACATCGTAATGCCTTTTGGGCTGAAGAATGCACTAGCAATATTTTCATGCATTGTCATTGCGGCATTCAAATATTTCATTCATATATTTTTGGAGGTATACTTTGACTATTGGATAGTGTTTGGATTGGTCAAGCACCATGTGGTGAGTCTGCGCTTGATGCTAGATACATGTAGGAGATACTAGATCGTGATCAATTTGAAGAAGTGTCTATTTTGTGTCCCTTTTGGGATCTTGTTGGGTCATGTGGTATGTAGACAAGGATTAATGGTAGACCCTGTGAATATCATGATGATAATAAATCTGGAGGCGTTGAGGAATGTGAAATAGCTACACACAACTTTAGGGCATACCAAATACGATAGGAAGTTCGTCAAGAGCTATGCCTAGATCACTGCACCTATGGAGAAATTGTTGAAAAAGGATGCTACATTTTGTTGGAATGATGAATGTCAGAAGAGCTTGGATGTGCTGAAAGAGAAAATGGTCACTGTGCCAATCCTAGTCTTCTCAGACTGGAAGAAGGAATTTCATGTGCACGTGGACGCATCGTGTATTGATCTAGGAGCCATACTGACACATGCTGGTGAGGGAGAACTGGATCATCCTATAGCCTTCACAAGTAGGAAGTTGTCTAAAGCAGAGAAAAATTATTCCATGAAAGAGAACAAAGGATTAGCTATGCTATACATGCTTTAGAAGTTCAGGCACTATTTATTGGGAAGACACTTTAAGATGTATATGGATCATTCTATATTGAAGTACCTAGTCAACAAGCCTGTGTTGGGGGGAAAGATATGTAGGTGTCTACTGTTTTTCTAGGAGTATGAGTTTAAAGCTATTTTGAAGCCAGGACGACTAAATGTGGGACCTGATCATCTATTATGCATTAAAACTGGAGAGGAACCTACTAATTTGGAGGAAGGAATGCTTGACGCACAACTCTTTGTGGTGCACATTTGTGGACAATCACTTTGAAGATATTATCCACTTCTTGATGATAGGATTGACTCCATAAGGTTAAACAAGTCAACAGAAGAAGGAACTAGTAGTGCATGCGTCAGACTTTTCTATCATTGTAGGGCACTTGTACAAAATGGGGTCAGATGAAATATTGCGACGTTATGTGCCTGACTTTGAACAAAGAAGCATCCTCACTGAGGGTCATAGAGGAGCTGCGGGAGGACATTATGCAGGGAAAGCAATAGCGCAAAAGATTCTATGCACTGGGTTGTGGTGGCCAACCATGCATAAGGATTCAAAATCATATTGTAGGGCACATGACACATGTCAAAGGACTAGCATGCCGTCTCAGAGGGATGGATTACCTCTGATGCCATAGGTGACTGATCTGAAATGGGGACCTAAAGGCTTCTTGTCAAGCTTACAAGAGCCTCTCCCACTCCAAAGCTTATATATTCCCAGATCTATGCTTATGATTGATAATTTGCGGAATTAAAAGTGCTTGAAAGAGGTGTATGCCTGTGTTTGTATTTAACTACTTGAGTGCTTATGTTCATTTGCTTAAATTGAAATAAAACATATAACAGTAAAATAGTGTAGCAAATAATCAAACCACATAAGGCAACAATATAATGTGGAGTTCACCCAAACCTCTTGGGCTATGTCTCCTTGAGCTCTAATCAACTTGATTAGGCTCTTTAGGATTATGGTCTGAATTCTTGTACAAGTCTTTGACTCAACTCTAGTGGTTTACAATTGAACCATTGGCCTTAGAATTCCATATTTATCCCTGGCTATTTGGCTTTCTAGCTCTCGGCTCTAGCTCTAGCTCTGGCTCTGGATCTCGACTCTCGGCTTTGGCTCTGGCTCTTGGCTGTGGCTGTGGCTATGGCTTTGGCTGTGGCTATGGCTATGGCTTTGGCTGTGGCTGTGGCTCTCGGCTCTAGCTCTGGCTCTTGGCTCTGGTTATGGCTTTGGCTCTCGACTTTGGCTATGGCTCTGGCTCTGGCTCTTGGCTCTTTTCTCTTTGCAGCTATCGACCCTATGGTTCTGCGCAACTATCTTAAGCTCTGGCTCTACGCAACTATCTTGAGCTCTGGCTCTATGCAGCTATGCGAAGGGGGAGAGAGCACTATGTGATTCTGTCTCTGCCCCCATCCGTGAGTTCCCTCGAGAGAGAACTCACTTCTCTATTGCTACATTTTTGTGAGCTCCTTTGTCAATCGTGCTCTCTGGATTTTGTGAGGCATCCTTTTGGCTCTGCGACTTCCTATTCATTTCTCTGTGTGTGATTATTCCTCTGTCTCTTTGACTGACCCTCTGGCTCTCTGGCTCTATGGCTCTACGACTAGCCATCTAGCTCTATGGCTCTCTGCATATAACACATTCCTGTTACAATGCGTAATTGTCACAAAATTCCCGCTTATAGTGTGGCACAAATGATTCAAGAACATGGATAGTTTACAAAGGAATTGGCGGCCTTTCTTTGGATGAAATCCTTAAAACGACCATATTTCCAATACACAGAAGTATACAGATTTACACAGGAAAATGCATGCAAAACACATCTTGGGCCTTTTAGCTGGACTTCAAATAATATGCAATCACCCCTATAAGCCTTTTGGGTCCGTCCTTTCATTGCATATCGCAATCGCTTTGGGTAGGCCAAAAACCCAATACATGGAAAATATAAAGAAATCCCGTAAATTCAGATTTTAAATGATATGAAATCACACTTATAAACCTATTGGGTTCACACCTTGATCGCAAATCGCAATCGCATATGTCAGCGACCCTTTATATTAGGGATCCACCAATTACTTATAGCCGATCATCGATATCGGTGCATTGCATATCACTATCGGCCCCCTCACATCAATGCTATCGTTGATCGCACATCGCATTGTTGCATGTCAACAACCCTTTTTTTATTGTGTGATCCGATCACCGATCACATATTGCATCGACGTATCACTATGGAAAGTCACAATGGCATGGATCTGGGTACTTCTCCCATGGTTTTGTGTGATGCAACAAAGCCATCTCCACCATGGATTTGTGCGTTTGATCTAATGGTCCACGTGCAATCACGCTGCCACTATTGCAATTCCTTAAGGCTAGGTACTTTAACACTCTGCTTGGCTTTTCTCCTATGTGATTTTTCCATAGAAAGCCTTTATTTCTCTTAAGTCCCATTTAATAAGAAAATGCCTCCTTTTTAAAGGACGATGGGCAATCTTCTTTTTTCTATAACTTCTTCATTCGAAGTCCATTTTAGCCCATTCAAATTATCTTAGATTCAGAATGAAGAGATCTATGTAGTGTGACTATTTTGAAGAGCATCCTTTGAATTTCATTTTCCTTTGTGAGGAATATTCATAGACTTAGAAGTCTATGTTAGATCCATTTTGGATCATGCCTTCCCACTAAAAATCTTTTGGTCTCCAAAAGTATGATATACTGATCTAAATAGTAGATAAGAGTACAACACCCTCTTCTTTCAACCTTCATACACTTTCCTTGCATAGTGCCTCTAAACCAAAGCCTTTGAACACTCCCTTCCTGGATGTGCTTGTCCTCCTAGGAAGAACTGTCTTCCTCCTTGACTTCCTACAAAACTCCTGCTGAGAAGGTTATAGAAGGTAGTTTGAACTTCTCTGCCTTGATCATTGATCCAAGGTGGCCCAAACCAATGTGAAGTTACATTTGATTCACAAAATTTTTATTTGTTAACAACAACTGTTAACAACAATAGGTTTACAGACAACAACTGGATGGTCTAAAATCCTGCTTCAACAAAGAAAAAAATTTCACATCTTGTGAATTACCTCCATGTATTTACATCTGCATACAAATGATTGACTAAATAACAAGCCAACAAAACATGCCTTCAAAACAATTGACCTTTCAAGTCAAGCATGTAGAAAAAGAATTCTACAATTATTTTTCAAAGATGAACACTTCATCATTATCTCCATCTCGGAGACCAAATCAACTTTTTCCAAGTCAATATTGACATTGCATGCATGCTTAAAAACAAAACAATCAACCCTTCAAGTTAATTACACATACATGTTCAAATACAAGGAAATCATCAACATCCCTGTGTTCATTCACATCATTCTCATGCATGCATTTCATCCTTCAACTTTCACTTAAGTAGATTGTACGTTCGAAGCTGAAATGAAATATAATGTTGCAGCAATAAAGTGAGTCTCCTACTCAACTTTTCCATTCACCTTCTTGCTAAAAACCTACAACTTGCATTCCATTAACAAAGAAATGCAAATAGATGCATTATATCAATAGACATGCAATCTTAATTGGATAAGAACTCTAACCATTTCTTACCAATCCATTTCAAAGGTGCTACTTTTTTCTGCACATTAGCATCAACATGTGAATCATCTTGAAATACATCATTCATGGAATCTTTCTTTCCATTCCTACCATTATCTCTTTCCATCTTCTTCAAGGTTTGTGGAAGCATTGTTGGATTCAGAGTCCAAAATTTTGCAGCAATATTTCCTTGCTTATGGTAGTAAGTGCAACACATGTGCATCTTCTTGATAGAAATATTTGCCTTGTCTAGTGGACCCTTGGCTTCTTCCTTCCTTTCCTTCAAAATTTTCCTGCATGTGGCCATTCGCTTCCAACATCTAGAAACATTATGGTTAACCAAACCACAAAAGGAACATGCAATTATTTTCCCATACTTATATGGAAATTTACCATGCTGAACATAATCAAAATGAATATGATTAGAACCATATTTATACCTTTCTCTTTCACCTTAATTACCTTCATGAGGAGGTGAATCAAATGAAGAAGTAGCTCCCTTTGGAACACCATCAACCTCTTCAATGGTTTTAGAGTTTCCACAACTCTCTGGTTCAAGTGTGTGCTGATATACACCTTCTTTCTGCAAAGTATGCTTCACACTATTGCATTCCCCAAGAATACAACCTTCACAATCTTGAGGTAGAAGACCTGTAATGAAAATCCTTCTCTAAGCTATTTCAATGGTCTTCATGGTATCTTTGGAACTTTCTTCATAAGCTTGTCCATAGCCAAGACCCAAATACTTAGGCCTCTCCTCAACTATTATTGGCTCAACAATACCCTATGCATGTTTGCCAAGCCTTCTCCTTCATAGCCCATCTTGGACATTAACTTAGAACCTATGCCTCTGGTATGTTTTTCAAAAGAACCAACATAAACATTCTTAGAGGAAATTGAAGACAAACTAGAATTGTTTACCTCTTCTTCAAGCTAATACTTGACCAAGGCTTCTTTTGCAACGAAGAGTTGTGTTTCCAACTCATGCATCCTTTCCAGGTTCATATTTGCAATATGAAGTTGTCTCTTCATTTCCTGCAATTTGGTAGAAAGCATCTGTTTCTCTTCCTTCATGGAATTCAACTGCTCTCTAAGTTCAGTGCTCTTCCTTCCATCCTCATACATTTCTCTCACCATATTCATCATGATGAAGAAGTCTTGCTTCATGTCTTCATTGAAGAATCTTGTGAAGAAAGAAGAATTTGAGGACTCGCTTGTAGAAGTTGTCATTATCAAAATGAACAAAATAACTTCAACAAGATTAACAAAGAGCTTATTCAAGCAACCTTTTGCAACAAACCTTTTGTGCTTCAAGGATTGCCTTGAGGTCCTTTGGGATAAGAAGAATGCCTTTAGACCTTCTTCATTCTTGTCCTCTCTTAGACTTAGCTAACAGTAGCTTTCCCTTCACCTTTACAAACTCGAACAATAGTTAGTTTACAAACAATCAAACACCTTTCAAGTTAAGCAAGAAAATAGATTGCTCTCTCAATCAAGCATCATGATACGACCGGCTTCATGATACCACCTACTCCGGTATAACTTGCTCTGATACCACCTTCTTTGAAGGTGGGGTTAATAAACCTTTGGATTTGATTCCACCTGATCTGAAATGGGGACCTAAAGGCTTCTTGTCAAGCTTACAAGAACCTCTCCCACTCCAAAGCTTATATATTCCCAAATCTATGCTTATGATTGATAATTTGTGGAATTAAAAGTGCTTGAAAGAGGTGTATGCTTGTGTTTGTTTTTAACTGCTTGAGTGCTTATGTCCATTTTCTGAAACTAAAATAAAACATATAACAATAAAACAATGCAACAAATAAGAAAACCACATAAGGCAACAATATAATATGGAGTTCACCCAAACCTCTTGGGCTTCATTTCCTTGAGCTCTAATTAATTCAATTAGGCTCTTTGGGATTATGGTCTGAATTCTTTTACAAGTCTTTGACTCAACTCCAATGGTTTACAACTAAACCATTGGGCTTAGAATTCCATCTTTATCCCTGGCTGTTTGGCTTTCTAGCTCTTGGTTCTAGCTCTTAGCTCTCAGCTCTGGCTCTAGCTCTGGCTCTAGCTATAGCTCTAGCTCTCGGCTCTGGCTCTAGCTCTTGGCTCTGGCTCTAGCTCTGGCTCTGGCTCTCGGCTCTCGGCTCTGGCTTTGGCTCTTGGTTCTGGCTTTGGCTCTTGGCTCTGGCTTTGGCTTTGGCTCTCGGCTCTTTGCTCTTTTTAGCTATCGACCCTCTAATTCTGCACAACTATCTTGAGCTCTGGTTCTATGTAGCTCTGCGAAGGGGGAGAGAGTACTGTGTGATTCTTTCTCTGCCCCCATCTCTGAGCTCCCTCGAGAGAGAACTCACTTCTTTGCTGCTACATTTTTGTGAGCTCCCTTATCAATCATGCTCTCTGGCTTTTGAGAGGCATCCTTCTGGCTCTGTGACTTCCTGTCCATTTCTCTGTGTGTAATTATTCCTTTGTCTCTTCGACTGGCCCTCTGGCTCTGTGGCTCTATGGCTCTTCGATTAGCCATTTGGCTTTGTGGCTCTGTGGCTCTCTACATATACGCATTCCTGTTACAATGCATCATTGTTCCAAAATTCTTGCTTACAGCTTGGCACAAATAATTCAAGAACAAGGAAAATTTACAAAAGAATTAGTGGCCTTTCTTCGGACGAAATCCCGAAAATGACCATATTTCCAATACACAGAAGTATTCGGATTTACACAGGAAAATGCACACAAAACACATCATGGGCCTTTTATCTGGACTTCAAATAATATGCAATCACCCCTATAAGTCTTTCGGGTCTAGCCTTTCATCGCATATCACAATCGCTTTATGTAGGCCAAAAACCCAATACACGGGAAAATACAAAGAAATCCTGTAAATTCAAATTTCAAATGATATGAAATCGCGCTTATAAACCTATCGGGCCTGCGCCCTGATTGCAAATTGTAATCTCATATGTCAACAACCCTTTATATTGGGGATCCACCAATCGCCATCATCGATCACCAATATCAGTGCATTGCATATCGCTATCAGTGTATCATTATCAACCCCCTCGCATTGGCACTATTGCTGATCGTACATCGCATTGTCACATGCCAATGACCCTTTTTTTATTGTGCGATCCAATCACTGATCATCGATTGCTGATTGCATCAGCGTATTGCTATCGCAAGTCGCAGTGGCATGGATCTTGGTCCTTCCCCCATGGTTTTGTGCAATGCGATAAAGCCATCTCCACCATTGATCTGTGTGTTCGATTTAATGGTCCACGTGCAATCACATTGCCACTATCACAATTCCTTAAGGCCAGGTCCTTTAACACTTTGCTTGGATTTTCTTCAATGCGATTTTTCCATAGAAAGCCTTTATTTCTCTTAAGTCCCATTTAATAAGAAAATGCCTCCTTTTCAAAGGACAATGGACAATCTTCTTTTTGCTATAACTTCTTCATTCGAAGTCTGCTTTAGCCAATTCAAATTGCGTTAGATTCAGAATGAAGAGATCTATGCAATGAGACTATTTTTGAGAGCATCCTTTGACTTTAGTTTTCCTCTATGAGGAATATTCATAGACTTAGAAGTCTATGTTAGATCCATTTTGGATCAGTGACATTACAACCATTCAAGAAATGGGTGATTGACTTTGTGGGTCCAATTCAGCCTCAAGGAAAGAAGACAGGTGCGTGGTACATCATCATAGTGACTGAGTATTTGACTAGGTGGGTGGAGGCGCAACATGTGAAGGAATGTACAGGCACGACAACAACAAATTTTATTTTTGAATATGCATTGACAAGATTTGGCTGTCCAAAGATCTTGATGAGCGATCGCGGTATGCACTTTCTTAATGAAAAAATCAACGCGTTGACAGAGGAATTTGAGGTGTATCATCAGAAAAGTACTCATTATCATTTGCAGGCTAATGGGATAGTGGAAGCATTCAATAATATACTGGAGAGTGCATTGACGAACGTCTAAAATTCTTAGCAAAATGACTGGGATGTGCACGTACCCATGGTGCTATGGGCTTACAGAACAATTTGCAAGAAGCTAACTAGATAAACACCTTTCAGACTCGTGTATGGAATAGAAGCTATGATCCCAATGGAATACATTGTACCTAGTCTGTGCATAGTCATACTCTCAGGAATGGTGGATCACGGAGCCCTGGAAGAGAGGCTCGTGCAGATAACAGAGCTTGAGGAGGATCAATTTCTAGCTGGATTTCATCAACAAGTTCAAAAGGAGCGTGAAAAGGCATGACACGATCAACACATCAAACTGTGCACCTTCAAGGTAAATGATCTGGTCTTGTTATATGACAATAAGTTTGATAAATGTATAGGGAAATTTAGGATGCACTAGTTAGGGTTGTATTTCATCAAAGAGATTACCAATGGTGGAGTAGTTCAACTCGTCAAATTGAATGGAGAACCCTTCCCAGGGAAGGTGAATGGCAGCCGATTGAAGCCATACATTGGTGATCAAGCTAGGTGACAATATGAGGGAAGCATAGTCTTAGCGCTCTAGGTAGCTAGAAGGAAGCGTGGGACTATAAACTACACTGCTCGGGTCAGAGAGTTGCGCGATTGGGGAACTACGCAGAATGAAGAAATGTCACAGAGCCCACATAAGCACGTAGGCAGTTGTGCTACCAAAGGAAAAATCGCGCAGGGTAAACAAAAAGTGATTGTTAAAGTCATTGTTCATGATTTGACGATGAAAAGATGGCCATATAGAGCGGGGGGGGTGGGTGGCATTTAGATCAGAATTTATGTACTAGATCTTTGAAAATCTACTCCTAATCTCACATTAATGAACCAATTTTGGGGGGAAAGATTGGATTTGAATTCGAAAATGCCTATAAATTACAGAGGGTTTCCCAACGGAGAACACTTGGCATTTTTAGAATTGAGTTGTTGAGCTCTCAGGCGCACATGAACCATGAAAATTTGAAGTTTGGACAACAATTTCAGTATTTGGGACGTTGTGAAAGGAGACACAGAAGTTGTTGCATAGCATCTTGTCGACGCTTGTAGAATCTATGGGCACTGAAGCAATGACAATCGAGGGAGTTGTTCCAGAGGTAGCTATGACACCACAAGGAGCTGCCCCGAAAGTTGTGCATGTGGAAGTACTCGCAAAAGTGCCTAAATCCCCCAGGTTACCCAAGTGAAGGCCTATGGTGACCTAATAGGGTCCAAAACCAAAGAAGGACAAGCAGAAAATGCAGTCGTCGGTGCGTGCGTCACCTAGGAAGCACCCACAGTCGGGAAAAATCACCACACAAGAAAAGGCCAAAACGATTAACCTAGATCTAGAAGGAAAGGCCAAAGAAATCCCCATGGATGATAAGCATACTGTAGTGGAAATGAAGGACATTGAAATTAAGGGGTCAAACCCCATCTCTAAGCTGTCTAAATACATTCCTATGTGCAGGGGAAAGACGAAAGTGCCCAAAGATATTGATGAGAGTAAGGTCACGCTGCACACACCCCTCCTACCAGACCAAATTATTTTTGAGGGATTGCGTTTGGGACATTTACCCCTTTTGAAGTTGGAGAACTGGGACTTATCTAACATGGAGTGCTTCCCTCATTTAGCGACAGACCAACTTATGCACCTTTTCTTCCACAAAAATACTGGAGTGACTGCTTTGGAGCCGAGGAAGTGGCTGAAAGGCATGGATAAGGCAGGCCTACTAAACATGCTATGGGTGCCGCATTACAACTGCGCACCTATCACGATGGTAGTGATGAAGAAACTCATGTGCTTAGTGCATGATGGTTGTGTGTGGTTGGAGGAATCGATACCCATCATGGACATGCTGATCCATAGGATCATGCACCTATCGTACATAGGAGAAAATCCGGATGGCATTTGGCGAAAAGGTCAATGAGCATGTGCTTTTTGAGGCGATGAAGGAAAAATTCAAGATTGTAAAGAAGCCAAGCGGCTACGCCATTTCAAGTATCTCTGGCCCCACGGTCAAAGTGGCAATGCAAATCTTGGCAGGAAAGGTCATGCAGAAGTTTCACGCAGATGAAGTGCTATCACCAGTGATAGCTTTGGTGGCCCGACACGTAAAGGGAGTTCAATTTAACTAGGCGTACTACCTCTACGGTGATTTCCTTGTGAACTATCGCGAGGCACAAGATCACAGTAGGACTTTCGACTATGCATGGATATTGTTGTTCATAGTGTTGGTTGTGTGGGAGCTACCTAAAGGTAACCAATTTCCTCCAGTTGTGTCAGACCCACCAAAGGCAGCGAAGTTTTCTTCACTGTGGGCAATGAAGGATCCTCAACGAATAAAGGACAACAAGATCTTCTGGATCTTGATGTAGATGAGCATCCATATGGCCATCAACCGTGAGTCATGACTGACATCTACATTTTTTGAGAAGCTGCAGGAGTACGTCAAATTCAAGGTTGAATTCCACCATGTCTCAATACAGGCACAGAAGGACCTTGAGCAGAAGTGGCACAACCTACCATACTTGGACATAGGTGATGTAATTTTAGCAATCCTCAATTGTTGGCCGACAGATTTGCGCAATGCCACGGACTCAACAACGGGATCTAGCAAGACTGCCGCGTATTGGAACAAGGAAGAATCCAAGCTAGAGATGGAACAACTAGCTACAAAGAGGAGAAAGGAGGCTAGTGACAAGGCCAAAGAAGAGTGCGCTACCATAGTTGGGTGGATAGGCAGGCAAAGAGGAGTGCAAATTTGGCTGGAGTTAGAAGACATCTTCCCCAGAGACCGGGGAAGAAGATGATCAGATGGTGCAGGGAGGAGTGGACCTGGAGATCACTCTGTTCTGCACCAAGTGCACTAGAGATCCAAAGAAACTAGGGCTATAGATGAAGTCTAAGGCTAGCAAGACATCTTTGGACCCGATCACCCTTATAGAGGGGGACTTAAACAACATAGGTGTTATGGTGCGGGATGCCACCACGAAACTGCTGCAGTAGTTCAAGAAGTAACAACAACAGACATTGGCTACTATACAGATGGGTCTGCGTGAGATGCAAATCCACACATCATAGATACAAACCAACACGACGTCAACCAGTTTGGAACCTGACACCTCAGAAGCCACTGGGACACTGTGCGTAAGGGATCCTCGAGCAATAGTGTTGTTGGATGGAGCACTGAAAATAGAGACTGACATTGACAGACCTGCTGTCAGTGCTCTCAAGAGAGTTAGAATCAACCTGGCCATGCTTCCCAATGAGCTGCTACACCTTTTGCAGGACGTCGTGATCACAGAACTTCAGGCCTATGAATAGCGTGCATTGTAGGTGATAAATGAACATAAGTTCAACAACACCCAACTAACCACAGAGAGAGAAACTCTTCCCTTGACCTTGTAAAAGAAATTACAGACAAGAACCAGTGCATTACCATAGTTGTGGCTGAGGTGTGCAGGACTATCCTGGGGTTGGGAATTCCTGAGGTTAAGCCAATAGATGTTAGGGTTTGAAAGCTCGCTGCTGGTATGTGTGACACACGAATTGAATTGGCAAAGGTTCACTAGATCTAAACCTCAAAATCGCAGAGTTGCAATTGAAGGCCCAACCTTCGACTCCGACAAAGATCAGGGAGCAGTGCGAGTCCGTTGTGAAAGACATGTAGCAATAGTAGAGAGTGCAGTGAAGGACTATACCACCTTCTTCCAGCAGTCACTGGAGGTAGTCACTTGCCTGCAAGAAGATCCTACTATATAATGGCTGGAAACAAAAGCACCGAAGCTGCAGGAGCACTACGATGAAGTCAAATTGATAGTGTGCACTGACATCATCACGTAGAGGTTAGCTAAGCTAGAGGAGGCCAAGGCATTGAAAGGGCAGGTAGATGTAGCTCAACACAAGGAATCCATGCTAAAGGCTCACTTGAAGCATTGGTTGGATGAGGCCTACTTGATCATGACCACTGTTGAAGGCAGGCTGGCTAGTCTGTAGGAGACTCAGAAGAAGATTAAGTTAGATAGCGTAGGGCCAACGACAGAGCAGTTGGTCGAGGAGATGAAGCAGGTAGAAACACAGTACATTGCCAAGGTAGCAATTGCCCGAGTCAAGCTAGGAGGTATTCGTGACAAGATATCCACGCTAGCAAAGTTACTCGAGGGTGAGTCACCATGTTTATGTTGGGGGCCTATTGGGAATGGGTCCCTTGGGGGTTAATTTTGGGGTTAAAAACCCAAGTTTTGGGGAAAAAGGCCCGAAGT
The DNA here is from genome assembly GCA_000404065.3 of Pinus taeda. Classification (NCBI taxonomy): domain Eukaryota; kingdom Viridiplantae; phylum Streptophyta; class Pinopsida; order Pinales; family Pinaceae; genus Pinus; species Pinus taeda. Next base: position 27,140 of record APFE031249033.1, read on the forward strand.
TTGTATAAAGAAATCTAAAGTCTCTGCATTTTGTGGTCATGGAGCATGAATATATCAAGATTCAAAAATGGTTTTCCACCCTTAGTCTAGATAGGTTGTGTTGGTTTTAGAGATCCGCCCTTGGTCCACAGACCATGGTTGTATAAAAAGAAGGTCTTAGAAGAATATTTTAGTAGTTAGAAGTCATCGAACTAGAAGTGCTTGATGAGTCTATAAAGAGATAAGAGTGAGAGTCTTAGTGTAGGAAGAGGCTCTGCAACTGAGTGCGAAGAGGCCTAGGGTAAAAGTTCGCAGCTGAGTGTGCGAACCCTTACAGCTGTGTGCGCAGGGCAGATAGAGTTTGTATTGAAAATCTGAATCATTAATAAAGAGAAGTATTCTGAAATTATTTTGTATTTTTCCTTTATGGATTGCATGTGATTATGTGATGTTAAGTTCTAGGTTTATGTTATGATGCTAATTTGATGCACGAATATATCTGTTTCTATCTATTATTTGAATGCATGTAAGAATATATGTTTACGTGAGGATAATCTTAATTGTATGATAAAGTTGGTGAACACTTGAGATAATTTGTGAACTTATATAGTAGCATATTTACAAAGGTACGTAAAGGCCTGGATCATCGTTAGGGTTGTGGAAAGGTTGATCGTCTACCTTCGCAAGGGTTCTAAGAGATGGAAGAGAAAGTACATCGATAATCCTTAAAGTCTTATCGATCTACGTGAAGGAAGGGTTTAAGGTATAAATTTGACATCATGACCATCTCAGGGTGTGGAAACTTGGTTCCTACGTCCCCCATATTGCTTCTGGTGAGACTTCGGTTTGCGCTCCATGGAATGATGCCGAAAGGGCCAGTAGTGTAGGGATTTGCTTGGCTGAATAACGCTAAACCTATGTCAGGGCCCATCAAGCCAACAATGCCTTTCCATTCAAATGGGGAAATATGTTGTAGAAGTTAAAAACAAGCAAGATGTGCCTGATAACATCATATACTGACAAGCTTTTAGTAATGATGAAAAAATCGAAAATTTATTGAAATTAGAAGATGAAATCGAATTTACACATATAGATTTAGATAATGATGTAGAAATAAATGAGAGTGAAGTAATGTTAAAACAAGCTAATGAGGATTTAGAACCTTTAGGAGTGTTGCAATTAAAGGATAATTTGTTGCCCAAGGATAAAGACCAAAATTGAACTAGCAAGGGCTAGGATAGAGGAATGTAATATAGGTATTGCAGAGAGCCCTAATATTATTAAATTATCCAAATCCTTGACTCCTGATGAAAAATAGAAATATATTGAAATTTTGAAAGAATTTTCTGATGTTTTTTCTTGGAGTTATGAGGACTTAAAATCCTGACACTAGCATAATTCAACATATTGTTCCCCTTAAAGAATATCATAAACCTTTTAAACAAACTCTAATAAGGGTCAATCTAGTCCTATTGCCTCTAATTGAAAAGGAAGTTAAGAAGCTATTAATGGTAGAAGTGTCCTCAAACACATAATTTTATTAATCAGAAAAAAAATAATTACATAATTGATTTGCAAGAGCTTACACCCGAACAACACAAACACTCTTGCAATGAGCTAGTTATAAGCTCCATGTCCTAACTACCTCTAATTATGGATCACTTATTAAATAACAAGTGTCCATTTACATTAAATGCTATTCAAAACAACTAGCTAACTAATCTCCTAAAATAGAGCCTAAGATACGACACATTTGGAGAGTCATATCTAGTTACAACAATATGCTAATTCTAAAAGTATCCATTAAATAATTAAACATTCTATAATAATAA
>APFE031249033.1:42230-75477 GCA_000404065.3 Pinus taeda
AGAGGGAGTGTTGAGGTTGCAACAAGATGATGGAGCTTAGTGAAAAGAGTCGCCTTCACTAAGTGGCCCGCAGGCTATTTTTGGCGCAAGTCTATTTTTAGACTATGTCTATTTTTAGACATATGGATCATGTCTATGGATTGCAGGTTGCTGTTTATGGATGATTGATCAAGTTGGGAAAAATAGATGGACTTCTATTTTTGATGAAAGTGTGAGTGATCAAGTGTGAGTGATCAAGTCTATTTTTAGACTGGCTGTCAAAAATAGAAAAGTCAAATATTATTATCTCACAATAATATTTGGACTATAAACTTAATCTTATTCTCTTGGAGCACTTCAGTTCGAGCTACGGATGTGGCACATGCAATTGCATGAAGGAAATACGTGGTTCTTATGGGTTAGTTGAATATTTGCATGCATGACTTCAGTTAGAACTCAAGTGAGTTGAGTTTAGTGGACTGGAGTTGCAGTTGATGGAGTTGTGTTCAGTTTAGCTTTGTTAAACTGGTTGTATTTAGTCTAACTGGAAAATAGACTAGAGATGAGTTGGGTGAATTAGTTATTAATTAATTCACAAGTTATTAACTCATAATACAACTAATGAATACATCAGTTAAATCAGTTGCATGTCAGTGCATGTTCAGTTCAGCAGGGACAGGTGTTAGAGAATCAGATTGCTATCAGTTGTGACTATAGTTGTGCATCAGATCTTGCACAATCAGGGGATTGAGTATGCCAATGAGTTTGCCCACGTATTTGCCCACATTGTAGCTTGTGCTCACGTGATTTTTCCAAGTAAATACGTGGTTGCCTTGGAATCATCATCACTTCTTGAGCAGGTATTGAGCAGCGGAGGCATGCAAGCAGAGAAGGAGATTTGAGCCAGCGATTGATTCAGATCTGAGTTGTATTGTGTGTAACAGAGGTGGAGATACTTGTGAGAAGTATTATGCTGTGTAATGTTACATGACTCAATCATTAATATACAGATAGTTGGGGTTTTTAGCGAGATGCTTTCCCCGGGATAGATACTGTGTTAATGTGTGAATGCTCTTGATGTTTTATTGTTATTGATGCTGCTATATTGATGATCAACATAGAGGAGCTTATGTATTGTGTATGTTTTCTGCAATAGTACATGATCAGGATAATCTCTGTTGAATATGTGTTAAATTATTCAAAATTTCTACACGCCTTTCCAGTGATAACACATCTCCATCGTTGATCAGGGAGTCACAGATCCAACAGTGATGATCCATTTGAGGCACCTCTTTTGTGTTGGAGTTAGCCGCCCGATGAGGGCGATTTTCTCTCTCCTTGTCTTAGACATGTGGCAACAGATGTATGGCATTGAGTGAAGCTCAGCCTAAACCACTTACTACCCATGGCCTGCCCGAAATCTTGCCTGTTTTGTGATTTTTCCTTCATAGTTGAAATATGTTGAAACATTGAAAATTATGAAAAAACGGCGCTGGCAGACTTCAGATATTATATATTCCACTTCCCATACCCTTTCAGGTCCAGGCTTCATCACAATCAATGTTGGCCAATGCTCCCTTCATATTTTCATTATATAACAAAAATACATGAAATACATTAAAAATTGGGCTTTTGCGGACTTGAAAATATACCTATTTTACTTCCCCAAACCCATCGGGTCTAGGTTCCATCGCTATCACAAGGCCCTTGTTTCCCTTTGTATTTCATTATATAACGAAATACATGGAAATTGGTTTGAAAATGGCTTTGGTGCAGAATTCAAACTTTATGAGTTCTCTTATATACTGTTGTCGAGTTTGGCTATCAGGTCGCCCATATGTATGCGGATAGGCCCTGCCCCTTGGTATAGCGTTGATGCGATGTCAGCGATGCGATAAATCAAAATCGCGAGTCATATCACTCCCTAGGCCTTTATATATATAATATATGTTTCCCGCCGATGTGACTCGCCAATCCGATCATCGATGATCGCTGATCGGCGGTGTCATGGCCCCAATGTTAAACTGTCCCTTCTGCTTGGCCGATTGCGATTAGCTGCCTAGATTTGGGCCGTTGATTGGCTAGATCTAACAGTGGTTGTTCCTTCCTCTGTTTAACCCTGTGATTGTGGGTTTTTCATGGTTTTTCAAGCATTTTCGTCTCCTGATAGTGTATTTCCGCCCTTCTAAGGGCTCTCCTCTTCTACAGATTTTGATCATTGGATGATATTTAAGCAAAAATTGAAGGTTTCAAGAGCATTAATGGATCCATTGGCATGCTTTTAAGAAAAATTTGAGACTCTAAGAGCCTATATGGATCCATTTGTGGGCCTTTTTCCAGCAAGGCCAACACTGGCTCCTTCTGGGGATGAAATCCTCCCTATGAGGTTTCAAGGATTACAGATTAATGCCTTTCCTGAAAAAACAAAGTCAAATCTTCCTTCTAGTGTTCCATTGGGCATGGATTCTATTTTGTAATGAAATAAAAACTAAAAAAAATATTTACAATGATAAGGCTTTAAAGCCTTAAACAAAATAAAGTTTCAAGAACTGCCCATTTATTGGGCTACCAAAAGTATCTCCTCCTTCCAGACTGTGCAGAATGAATGTATTGTTCTGATTAATTTGAGTGATGCTAAATGGACCTATCCATAAGGAGTCAAACTTTCCATGATTACCTTTATTTTCCTTAAATGCATCCCATTTAAGCACCCAATCACCAACTTGAAAATTGTCCACTTTTGCCTTCCTGTCAAAGGTTTCTTTGATTTTCTTCTGATGAGATTTTGACTTCTCAACCAGCTGCTCTCTGATTTGCTGTAGTTCAACTAGGTTATTCATTCTTCTTACCATATCATTCTCTTCATCTATTTCTTCTTGCAAGAACTTAGCCATAGGGAGAATCAACTAGATGGGGAAAGAAACATCAATGCCATAAACTAGTTTGAATGGAGAATTCCCTATGAACTTTTTGATGGTAACTCTGTCAACCCATAGCGCAAACTTCAACTTGGAATCCTAGCTATTTTTGTTGTCGTCTAACAATTTTTTGATTACCCTTACTAGACTCTTGTTAGATGATTCTGCCAGGCCATTGCCTTGAGGATAATGTGAGGTAGAATGCACCACTTGAATGCCCATGGATTCAGTCATGTCCACCAATTCTTTTGCCTTGAAAGCTTCTACATTATCAGTGACTAGTTTGGTTGGGCAACCAAATCTAGTGAAAATATTCTCATTCAAGAACTTTATGACAACTTGAAGATTGGCATTCTTAGTGGGTATAGCCTCAATCCACTTGGTAAAATAATTAGTGGCTACTAAGATCCATTTATGTTGGCCACTGAAATGTGGGTTGATCTCACCTATAAAGTGCAATCCACACTGCTAGAAGGGGCCACTGACATGTATTGGCTTCAAGGGTAGAGATTTTAACTGTTGTCTTCCTACAAACCTTTGGCACTTGTCAAAAGATTTTACAAAAGAAAACACATCAGAGAACAGAGTAGGCCAATAATATCCAACCCTCAAGATTTTGTGAGCTGTGGTTTTACAATAATGATGCCCTCCATAGATGTTAGAATGAAACTGGTGTATGACTTCTCCAGATTGTTATTTATCTAGACACCTCAAGAGGATACATGATGGGTATTTCCAATAAATTAGATTTTTATCAGTGTAGAATTTGGCTGATCTGAGTTTAATGGCACGAGCTTGACTTGAGCTAAGCCCTGGAGAGAAGGCTATCTTTTCCTGACTATATGAAAGTGCCCCAAGGAGTAGTGAAGGCTATCTTTTCCTGATCTCCTGGATGTACAACAACCTAATTGTAACTTGAAATTTCATCTAAGAAAGACATGACTCTGGCCCCTGAAACTCTTTGCAGCAAGTGTTCCATCTTAGGCAAGGGGTAGTTATCTTTTTTAGAGCACTTGTTCAGATTTCTCAAGTCGAGAAAAATCCTGATTTCTCCATTTTTCTTTCTCACTACCACAAGTTTAGCTATCCATTTTGAATATCTTAGGGGAACTATAATTTTGGCATCCAACAACATCTTGATCTCTTTCTCAATCAAAGGCAATAAGAGAGGGTTGTCAGGTCTTAATTTCTGCTTAAAAGGGGTAGTGTTCTTTTCCGGTGGGATCTTGTGTTGAATGATGTTTGTATCATAGGTTTTAAGATCACTGTATTCCCAGAAAAAAATATCATCGAATTGATTCATGAGGGTGCAATACTCGGAATTCTGGGCAGAAGACAAATGAGTGGACAAATTGATGAATTTCGGATGGGCTAGGCTCCCTATATTATGTTTACAGACAACCAACTCATTTTTTGTTTTGGCTAGCTTATAGGGAACGTCGTTACGATCGAAAAGCTTCTCTAGGGGCACCAATCCTTTTGGTATGTGATTACTAGGCAGCTGGACAATGCTTCCTGGACCAATCTCACTTCTTAGCTTGGGCTGGCTGCATTCTCCCATGGCATCGTTCTCTTGATCGATGTGCGTTTAGGAAAATTCCTCAGCAATTTGTAAAAACATGTTAATTTCCTCATCATCTTTGAAAACTCTTCAATATTTGACATTTTCAGGGAGAGACGATCTGTATTTTACCTGAACTTCATATGTAAATTTAGGAGGCAAAGGAGTAATAAACATGCTAGCAGACACAACAATGGAGTCGACAAGCTGATTCATCATTCTTGCAATGTAAGAAATGATGAAATTATTAAAAGAATCCTTGAGCCTCCATACCTCATCTCTGTATGCTTTTAGTCTTGGATGCTTTTCTTGGAACGCTTTATTTACCTACTTAATGATGAGATCTGCATCTGCAAACACTTTCAGGCCTTTGATACCCATTTCTTTAGCAACGCTTCAGGCCAAAATCAAAGCTTCATACTCTACTATGTTGTTTGTGACCTGAAAGGTTAATTTTAAAGATAAATGATTGTATTCCTATGTTGGGGACACAAGGACTACACCTTCCCCTACGGCTTCTTTAGAGCAAGCCCCATCAAAGAACATATCCCAAATTTGTGGGTTTCCTTCCTCTGTGATCTGGAAAACTAGTTTCTTGAGCTACATGGAGGCCAACTGGGATTCTTCAATAAGAAGAATACATGCTCCAAAATCAGTGTCAACAACATAGATGGGATGATTAGTAGGGTTCTTCTCATCGTTGATGATATAAGCCAACTGCGTCTCTTTGTATAATCTCTTGCTCTCACCTCCGAAAACTAGGACAATAGAATATGACAGATCATTTTGTAATGATCCACCTAATCTCTTGATCCAACCTATCGAAAGTAACATGCCAAACTTGGTGGGTACATCATCTATCACAATATCCATCATCATGCTTTTCATAAGCAGCTGAGACAAAGTGATGGCTAGGTCCTTAATTAATCCTAGACATTTCACTTTTGTAGAGTCAAAAGAAAACAGGTCATGATAAGGCTTAGTGATGTCAAGAACCAACTCATCCATGATAGCCTTGGGCATTAGGATATGGTTGGCTCCAGTGTCCAAAAGGCAGTTATGAAGGATTTTTTCATGAATGATCAAAGATACATAGAATGATGGGGAGCTGTCCTCACAATTTTCGATCATTGGGCTAAGAATAACAACTAGCTTATCATCTTGCAGATTTACATGGTTAGTGAAGGCTTGGATGGCTTTAGGCTCAAGGGCCTCGAGGATGGATCTTTTGAAGGACTCATTCTTCACTAGTTCAATTAGAGGCATAGGTATCTTAGCTTCTGAATTTCTAATTGAAAACGGAAAGGAGAAGGAGACTTGTCAAGGCCTCTTACCTCATGCGCTGGAGCTTTGAGGATGATGGGATCAATTGCCGGTTGTTTTTGCTTATTAGCTTGTTGTATTGTAGGGGCGACATATCTTTGAACAAGAGTTTCCTTGGCATTATTTATCTTTGACCTCAAATTATATCTTTACTGATCTATAGTTTGTAGAATAGCTTCACCATCCCATTCTTGGCTGATCTAGTCATTGCATAATGACTTTTCATAGGCAGTTAAGGTTAAAAAGGAAGCATTGCCTTTGTCTTCTAAACAATGGATCTCATCATCTTGTTCAAACTGCTCTTCTTCCATGACTGCATTTTGAAAAGGAGCCTTCACCATTTCACCTTCACTTTCATCTTTGTTTCTTTGCAAAATCTGCAATTGCTCATTAGTTATTCTATATGGATTTGGATTTGGATTTCTAGGAGCAAAGGTATTAGCTGCTCTTCCTTTCCCTGGGTGCTGCTCAACCTTCAATTTGGAGATTTCAGAGGATGATGATTTCTTGATAAACAACTTACCCTATGAACTCATGGGTTGGGAAATCTGCTTATAGACTGATTAGGGATCTATAGCTGCACTTTTCTGACTGATATGTGTCCTGAACAATTTTTTTAAAGAAAATAGCTTTACTTCTTAAAGTCTTTGTTTTCATTAAAAGAAAAAATGCAAATTCTTTTATTGTTTTTTGCTTAACAGGTTAAAGTTCTCCATTATTTGGTTTCAATAGTTGTTAGTGAGCATTGAAGTTCTATCAGTTATGCTAGTGTTGTACTGAATAGGATGCATGGAATGAATACTTATATATGAATGACTCTCCATTTGTAGAAGAAACTTATTCATTGAAAGTGAAAATTTACAAGCATTGCTTTTGCATGATTTAAGTCAAAGTCCCATATACTTTCATACGTCAACACCCCTACCGAAGACTCTAACAAAGTACATTTAAAATCTACCTAATAAAATCAATCAACAACTCTTTTTAGAGTAAAAACACTTTAGTTTAGGCTAGGGTCTTGGGATCGACAATGTGAGTTAACTGCCTAAGATCTTACACCGAAACTAGTGTCATTAAAAGAGAGAAATACTTTTTCACTCATACTATCCGGGACCACTCCAGTAAAAGTGGATCTAAATACGATACAACATCAGAATGTAAGTGAAGATAGCCCGCCTTTTCTTACATATCCTTTGGGTATTATGTGTATCAGGGATCCCTTTAGGGATATCGGAGCTGAGTCGGGGACTCAGATATCCTGTCCACACAACGTACTATCTGCGACTATGTCCCCCCCAGTAGTGTCTGTGAGCTGAGGTATCCTTAGTGGCCATACTTTTAAGGACTAACACAAGGTGACTGGGGCGGGCTACGTTGGTACCTAACACAGACGAACCTACTCTGTCTTCAATTTTTGGGAGGGTTCTCATCTTCACAAGAGTACTTGGCCACTTAATCTGAGGTTCAGGTGAAGCTCTAGAGTAACTGTAATTGTACATTTGGCCATCTCTCTCTATTATTCATTATGATACTCGGTTTCATCTCTAGTGATCGGTGCTTGTCAGACAGGGTCATTTCCATTTGCTTGTTGATTGATTTACTTAGTGTATTTTTTATTTTTTAGGTGCTAGAGTGTTATCATTGAAACTTTAATAAACATCACTTTAAATTTACTGATAGAAATTATCAACCACCATGGTTACATCCGGCCCTTGTCGTCAATCTAGACGGTTGTTAGGACTTCCCCTACTCACTGTGGAGGATCCGTCAAGCTCCAGTGAACTTGATTCCTCATCTTCGGGAAATTAGTCTCTGAGATCTCACATAGATTCAATTTGGAAATCCCATGATTCAAGCTTATCAGAATATTTATTTACTGAAGAATTTATTCCTCCATACAATCCCCCGATCATGAATCTATTGGGCCCACTCTTGGTTCCTGTTGCATCTGTACCTCCTTTGTCTTCAGTTGGAACACTTCCACCCATCCCGTCGATGACTAATGGGTCATGGGATTTTTTGGACACTTTTGGTCCCCCACCACTTCCCCAGTTGACAGTTAGTACCACACATTTGATGGTGAACCCTGCTATCCCATTTGTCCTAGGTTCAAACCCTATTGTGACACCCTCCACAAGTGGAACCCAATACATTCTGGGTTTCACCCCTTTTTTCTTAGCCCCTGGACCTTTGCCAAGTGCTACATATAACACTCCTTATAACACTCAATATTGCACAGTTAGCATAGGTCCCTTTAACCAACAATATGGTCAACATCCATTCTATAGTTCTAACCCCCGAATTCAGGTATCTGGGGGCACTTCCAATATGCATATACTGACCAGAAGCATAACAGTTCCCCCTCCATTTTCAGGCATGCATAGTAAGTCACTGATTGACATGAACCCTCCTTAAGTTAGTCAAGGACCTATGGTTAGTTATGTGGTGAGCGGGAACCCTCAAGGAGGTCCCAATCAATCCATGGGGTTACCCTACTCACAACCTCAAATGAGTCAAGGGGGCACTCCTTATCCTAGGGGCACTTCTATCCCCTAGCCTAACAATCCCTATGGAAACCACAATACAATACCATACCCCAAGGCACCTATTATACCATGAAACCTATGTATAATATTGGGAACAACACGATGGGAGCACCGCAAGGATCCTCAAGTCATATGTCTTCACTTTGGTCTAATTCAGGGGCATCAAACACTTTGCCTTTCTTGGCAACACTTGATATAACCAACTTGTACAAACTTACAAATGACTCCATCTACCATAACTTACTTTGGCCACCATTCCCGCATAAAATACCGATAGACATCTCGAAGTTCAAAAGGAAACAAGGGGAGGATCCAGGTACACACATCACCACCTATCATCTATGGTGTGTTTGTAACTCCATGGTGGATGATAGTATCCGGCTATGTCTCTTTGCCTGCACACTTACTAAAAATGAAGCCAAGTGGTACATTGAGTTACCACATGCGTCATTCAATACCTTTGGGGCTCTAGTGATGGAATTCTTAAATCATTTCCAGCTACCCATCCGCTATGAAACTGGGAGGAAACTCCTCACTTCATTATGTCAGGATACCACCACCCACACCTCTGATCATATACATGAATGGAGACGTAGGCAGAGGTTAGTCAAAGCTACCCTCCCAAACTATCTCTTAGTGGATTGGTTCTGCAAGTCTCTACTCCCCCAAATTGCTAAGGATGTCACCGTAGGTGTTGCGGTCATAGAAGACCAATCCATTCATCATACCCAACACTTAGATATGATATATTCACAACCTAACACTCCATACAATGTAATTCCCAATGCCCCTCTTAACTCCAATGCTCCCGATACTTAGCAACCCGGAGTGCACACTGATGGGATTATTGGCGCAACCTATGGGGCTGCAGTAAAACAAATTAGTGGTCACATTGCCCATATGTCAATTGAACCTCTACCAAATCGACTGCTCTTCCTACCACTGCGATAAACTATGTGCAATCTACACAAAAACCCAATGGTAAAAACAAGAAGAATAATAAAAAGACTGCTCCTTATGAAGAGTAGTCAACAAAGCAGCAAAACCCAAGGCAGAAGGTTGCTACATCCTCTAATGATAGAAAGGATAAAGCCACCAGATTTCCTTGTAAAATTTGTGCTGAAGACTACATGACCTATCGTTGTCCATGTCTTCAGGAATGCATAGATTTCATTGCTAAAAAGGACACTAGCAGGACCCCTGCTGTCCTGATTAATCCTTTCCCCACTTAGTAGCAACAACACCTTATTAGAAACCAACCTCAACCCCCGCAAGGGGGAAATTGTGGTTCGCAACATCCTTCAGTTGATGAAGGCCCCTCTACTATCTACACCTTTGAAACAATAGATCTACAAACCAGAGCCAAATCTTATGGAGATCCTATCACTCATGCAGACGAACACTCCTCAAGTCAAAACCCGCCGCTGCGTAATGATCTTCATATCGAAAGGTTGATTTCTAGCCTTGTGATTTGCCCCCCTATTGGCTTATTGGGGCCTGACCCAAGTTCGGAGTTGATTTAGCCAAAAAAATCCTGGTAGTGGCCCTTTCGGCAGCAGTTTGCGGAGCGTAGACTAAGGTCTCACCCGAAGTAGTATGGGAGGGTGCTAGAACTAGGTTTCCACACCTTGGAGATGTCTGATGGTTTCAAGTGGTCCGTGGTTCGACCCTGTGCGCACATTGCTACGCACACTTACTCGTGTCTCGTAGCCTAAGATGCTGACTTCGCACAACCCTACTCGGGGCCAAACGCTGATATTACGCAAGTCTTATGAGTGTTCCATTGTTAGTTGATTAACTTATCTTATTTGTATGCGTTAAGTTATATCCTAACAATATAAACCATTCATGCATTAATGCATGGTAAATAAACAATATAATTGTAATTCAGATCAAAACATGTATTAATCCAGAACCAGATACACAGAGTAATGCCAAACTCCCCTTTATTAATATCTTCTTTATTTACAGACTCAACTCCGCCCCGTGCACTTAGCTACAGGGGTCTGCGCACTCAGCTACAGACTATGAGGCCTTTGCGCACTCAAATGCAGAGCCTTCTCCTACTCTACAACCTAAGACACAGTTAGCTAATCAGACTCTTACTTCACTTTGCTATTCCTCTATGCCATTTTATTCTCTCTTCATTATCTTTTACATTTAGAGCCTTGCTCTATTTATACAATCCCATGGTCCATGGACCATGGGTAGGCCGAAATTACATTACAAAACTATGGAGGACAACCCTATGACTTTGACATACTTCTACACCTATAATTCACGGGGCTTTATAACATTATTCAGTCAAAACATGGGCTTTGAGCCCCAAAACATGCCTAAGGGGGATTCCATGCCCAACAGGCCCCCAACAGAAACACCGTGACTCACCTCGGAGTCACTTTATTGGTGTGATGATCTTGGCATGGAGTTCCTCCATCTGTCCTCACATTGTGCTGATGTCGGCAATGCATTGAGCCGCTGCTTGTTGAATTTGTTGCATCCTTTGTTCTAAGACTTTTGTGTTTGAACTGTTTCCATACTTTTGTACCAGTGTTTGTTGCATGTGTTTATAGTCTCGCACCTTCGTTCATCTCCTCGAAGCACGAAGACTGTGCTTCTTTCGGCTAGTTAGATAGCTGATCCAACTATATAAGTCTTTAAACACTGCCATTCACCTTGCCTGGGAAAGGTTCTCCATTTAGTTTGGCCAACAGTATTGTGCCTCCATCTGTGACCTCCTTAATCATGTATGGTCCCAGCCAATGCATTTTGAACTTCCCCAAGAATTTTTCAAACATAGTCATATAGCAGCACTAAATCATTTACCTTGAAGGTGCGCAACTTAATATGGCGATCATGCTAGGCATTTTCATGCTGCTTTTGTACCTGTTGATGAAAACTAGCCAAGAATCATTCATCCTCAATTTCTTCTAATTGTGCGAGCCTTTCTTCCAGAGCTTCACGGTCCATCATACCTATGAGTGTGACTATTTTTAGACTAGGTAAAATATACTCCATTGGCATGAAAAATTCCACACCATAAACTAATCGAAAAGGTGTTTGTCCCATCCGTTTCTTGCACATTGTCTGATAAGCCCAGAGTACTGCATGTATGCGCAGGTCTTGTTATCACTCAGAACATTTCCCTAAAATTTATTGGGAGAAGGAAAAGGCCGAGGTAACCACAAACCAACTTTGTAGCATAGGCTCTAGCCAATCTATAGCTCAGAGAGGGCTCTCTCTGTATGATTTAGCTTTGTTTGCTGGGATTTAGGCTAGTTATGAATGTTCAGGGGGGGTTTTGATTTATATTGGAGATTGGATGGTGGGATCCTTAAAACAGATGGATAGAATGATGTGTTTTTTATATTGGATATTGGATGGTGGGATCCTTCAAACAAATGGATAGAATGATGTGTTTATACCATTGGGCTGCGGATTCAATAGAAGGGCAGTAGATCTGGATCAATTCATCAAAGGGAATGTCCACAGGGCAAGCTAGTAAAGTAAAGTGCAAGTTTTGGATCAGAGAGGTGGAATGGTTTGAACCAGGGTGAGAGATCAATTAAGAATTCTCAGACCGGGATTCAAACAAGGTACAAAGGGTAATCAGAAACAAAGGGCAATTAAGAATCCTTTGCTATAGATTATAAAGAAACAACCTAAACTAAAGAGAAATTAAGAATTCCTTAACTTAGATATGAGAAGAAAACATTCAGTATGCATAATAGTTAAAATAGAGTGTAATTAAGAAAATTTTGAGATATCATTCCATGTTATAGCATTCAAATTTTTAGAGATACAATAAATATTGTGGAAAAATTTAAGGAAAATAACATTCAACGTGAGAAAATACTTATTTTCACTTCGCTTGACACATGAATCTGTGAAATATCTAGTCTTTATTCATTAATCCAGCTTGTTGGTTTAGTCAATCATACAATAGTTTTATAGACTTAAGATCAAGAAGTCTATAGAAATGTCTTATAATCCACCCTTACATACTTTGAATTGTGAAGTATTTATACAAAATATTATTGCAAAATATCTCAAACTAACTTGAGATTTAATCTAGGAAATAAAAATATATTCCCGCAGGAAAATAGAGACAACTATTGAGCTGCTTTGATGTTGTCCCTTTTATTATGGTACTACTGGCCTTTATGGTTGGTTTTAGCCCTTTAAGCTACTTTGTTGTTTGATCTTTCACGTATGGAAGCCTTATTAACCTTTGACATTCCTCTGATACTCTTTGACATTGATACACTTTGGCATATTGACTTGTCTTCACCTGTTTACTTGGTTGTTCTACTTTCACTGTATGGTAACCTTTTTACTGTAAATTTCTTACAGTAAATCAGTCATTTTTTCCCACCATTCATCATCAGGTAACTTGACATTCATCATCCGTCGGTATATCTCATCAACTTTAGTATACTTGGAAAAATTGGGCTTGGTGATGAATAAGTGTTTTACCTCATGCTGGAGGAAAAATAGGTTCTCAAATGTGTTATATAAAAAATTTCCTGTCGAAAGGGCTTTTATTGCTGAAGTGCTAGCTTGTTCTTTAGCCAACTGCCTGAGTCTATTGTCATAGTACTGCTAGTTCATAGGCTTGTCATTAATGACCAATGGACTGGGTAATCCTTTTTCCCTCAAAATTTGGAATTTGGCCATGATCTATCAATGACCACTTGCATATTCTGGCACTTTACCTCCAATTTTAGCATTAAGTTCCTCTTGGAAAGATCCTTTCGTATTTCCAAAATAGTTTTAGTTTTGTCTTCTATGTCGAGCTCATGAAGCTCATGCTTGTTCTTGATGTTGAGGAAGTGGACGAGTCTATTGGCATCCTCAGGCATGTTTCCCAACTCCTCCTTTACTTTCTTGATAGCTTCTGTAGCTATCTTTATTAATTTTGTTTGTTCAAAAATAACTTGAATTGATGGCCAAATATCATTGATAGAGTCCATGATATTGACCCATAACAGTTCCTTGGCTTTTCCAAGGGGTTTTTCCATTGTTAAGTCTTTCTCCATAGCTTTGAGTCTTTCACTCATTCTATTGGCCATTTGTGCTTCTTCTTTTTGCATAATTTGGGCAAGTTTGTAATCAGTTTCTAAATTTGCCCCTTTTCTCTTAGCCTGTTCATTTCTGTAGCCTGGATGGACATTTCATTCATGGCTTTAATCAAGTTATCTACATCTTCTCCCAATGTACCTAATATTGTATACTCTTTTGTGATTGGCAGTGATGTGGATGGTGGAGCTGTAGGTGATAGTGAAACTGCCAATGTGGAAGGGACTGCAATAGATATTGTAGGGATGACATTTGTAGAAGTTGTGGCAATGTCATTTTGTTTTAATTGGATCAAGCTATCCAATTCTTTCTTTGTCTCCCTTAGTTGATCATTTAGTCTTAGGACTAAGTCCATCAACTCCTCATGCTTTTGTTGGGTCTCCAAAACTTCTAGTGTTTGAGGATGTTGCAGATGGGGTATCTTTAATTGCTTCTTCAATGCAACAATATCATCATTTTTCTTCTTTATTATTTTCTTTGTGGCTTACATATCTTTGGGATCATGTCCCAACTCAATAATTAAGTCTTCCAAATACTTAATCCTTGTATCTTTGGCGTGTGAGGAAGCCTTCTCCAGCTGAAATTCTGTCGAGATGTTGTTCAATGAGTTTTGTAGCTGATGGGCAGCTATGGCTTTACCTGTTAGGGTGGAGTATATCATATCCCCCACCTATTTATGTATTTCTATCTAGTCTATGGGATGAATATCCCTTGCCAATACTTCAAAGTCGACCCTCTTGAAATCTGAAGATGGCTTGGGTTGTTGTGTTGTAGGTTTGATAAAGGACATTTGAAGTTTTCCATCCTTGATGTCAAAAGCTAACATCAGTCTTGTTTGATTGGTGGGAGTGAGTTTCAGATATTGTGTATAAGTTTGAGCTTTGAGCTTCTCATTCCTATTTTGATTTCTTTATACATGTCCTTTATGTCTTGGTCCTTGTCAGCAAGCCTACTAAATGAAGACACTTCAACACTTAGCTGCCTTTCCAACATCTAAGTCTGTGATGTGGATGGCTCTGGTATGTCTTTAGATGGGGTTGTGGGCCTGCTTCTGGCTCCTCTTGTGGTGGTTACTTGTGCAGATCCTTCTGTATATTCATGTTCAAAGGAAGGATTGAGCCTTTTCCTCTTGTTGTGACTTGTTTCCTGCTATAGATTTGAGGCGTCCATTCCTGAAGTTGAAGCTCCCTCTCTTTTTCTTTTTGGATTTTTCTCCTCGTTCTGAGGAGTCTGCATGATTGAAGGGGTGCTCATGGTTATTTCTTTCTCTTCTGGTACCTTCAGGAAAGATATCTCATCAAGCTACTTTTCCAAATCAATAAGAACATTTTCTACATCTACCCTTGTGTTGTCTCTATCTACCAAGGTATTTTCCACCCAATCTATCTAACTAGAATATGCCTCTATCTTTGGTATGGGGTGGTGGATAAAAGGTCCTAGCTTGAACTTTTTCCATTTCTTGGTAATTAATTATAAAGGGTCATATCTCCATATGAAACTCCTTTGGAATTTCATGCCTTGCAGAATCAGGTCTACCTCCTTCCTTGCCTCTCTGGAATTGCATATGAAGGGAACTAACTGGTCTTTGATTTTGAAATGGGCCTTGTTCTTGGCAGTGACAAAGTTGACTTCATCTGCATTGATGATCTGTCTATGATATTCTAAGGCAAACAACCTCATAGGGAGGTATCTGGGTAACTTATATGGTACAAGTAGGCAACCATATATTCTTATTTCTGTGTGGTTTTGGTAAAGGTATCAATCTCCCACTTTGGTTTGCTTGGACAAATGGAGGACTATTTTTATCTCCGGACTTATCCGAGGTGGAGGATTTCCTATGAGCATAGTCATGATTGGATATACAAAAGAATCTATGAAGTCTGAGTATGTATATGGTGATCCAAACTTATGGAACAGTGGGGTCCAAAAAATGACAGATATGGGCTAGCCTCTGGTGTCAAGCTTCTAGAGAGTGAAAGGAAACTTATCCCATTGATAATACAAAAACAAGTGGTACAATACAAATGAGTATTTGAATACTCTCTCATTTCCCATTCTTGTGATCTGCTCATGCATTGTATCAGCTATGAATTTGGCATAGTCATATGTTGTTGCAGGAGGCTGTCCTGGGGTATAAATGGACATGAAGGCAAGAATAAGTTCATCAATGTATTTACTTGTAGTGTAACCTAAAAAACATGATATCATGGTCATAATGTACTGGCCCCATTTAGAGAAAATAGCTGACATATATGGAGGGGGGTCCTTTGGGATGTGTTTTTCCTCTACAATGAATATTTGGAAAAACTGGGCCAATCTTGATGGGCTTAGCTTGGGATACCAGTCCAACAGATCTCCAATTGAGAGTGGGTTTAGGTTTGGTCCTAGTTGGAAATGCAACATTTCATTAATGGACTCAGTTGTGATAGTGAATAGAACCTTTTGGTCATGAGACATTATGGCTCTATGGTTGGGGACATAGCATGCATAGCACATATGAAAAACTTCTGGAAAGATATGAACTTGGGGGAATTGGTATCTAGGTAAATTAGACTCCCAAAGGCCAATATCATCAGTATGGTTTAGGTGTCTATCTTTGTTTAAGTAATGAATTTTGAGCAGGAGCTCTGTTGCACTTGTATCTTTAATTTGAAAATACCTGTTAGCTAGGGGAAGGTGGTCTAGGTCTAAGTGTGGAATGGTAATAGGTCTAACATCCATGGTCATAGGGGCAGCCATAATTCAGTTCTTGTGGATTTGAATTAGGCTCTGGGGGGTTTTATCAAAGGTTTTGGGACATTTCAGAGGGTGTAGGAAACCAGCTCTCATATTGGCCACATTCCTAATTAATTTCACTTAAATTAAAACACTGCACAGGCTAAAGGTTTCAAACTTTGAATGGGAAAGAGGTAATTCATGGTGAAATAAATGGAATTGGGCCAACTGGCTTTAAAAATGATGGTTCACAGCAGCTGCAGTCGTGGTATGGTCCTAGTACGGCCTGAAAGGTCAGTTGCGTTGTTTATAATGTCTCCTGGAGTGGACTTGGAAGTCTATTGGTAAATTTGGCATTTGCAAGAATTGCAACGGTTCACAGAGTTTACAAAGAGAATGCATGGAAAAAGGGTAAAAGAGGGCTTCATGACCTTTTATGGAGAAAATGATTAGTTTTGGTGGGTTCATTTTTGGATGAACATTTGCTTGTTTTTCGGTTAAGTGGGGAAGTGGTTTTAGAGGGCCATCGCACTGCTTTTGTGGCGTGGGTGGTTTTTGGGAGGGGGCACCTGATGTACCTTGGAGAGTGACACGTAAGATTTAGGGGGTCAGGGAAAGCCACTTTATCGGGAAGTTAACATTCATCCATCGGGCGCGACTGATATGGCTATAGAGCGTTGGATGAAGTAGATGTTGATTAGACGGTAGTCAGGCAAGGGAAACACGTGGGTTATAAAAACATGGGTTTAGGAGGGGCCCAATTTTTTAGAGTTGAGAGGTATGGGTTTATTTAGATTTTAATCACTGGATTAGTAGATTAGGAGCGGCTCAATGATGGGATTAGGCGATCGGGGAGGGTTAACTATGGGGGTTAATACTTTGGGTAAAGGTTGGGCATAAGGAGAGCCCGAAATGGTTGAGGGCCGTAGGATTAGGGTATAAATGATCAGACGATGGACAAGTGAGGAGATAGCATGAATTATTTATATAGAGTTTCTTTTGTGGGGGGGGGGCAGTGATACCTTAATCACAAGTGATTTTTGTGATTTATTTAAGACGAATGAGGGAATTTATATATTTTGTCGAGATAGGGGGTAAACATATAGTTTTTAATAAAACTAAGGTTTGGGGGTATTTACATAGGGATTTAGTTAATATACGGGAAAAATGGATATGGGGGATGTTATATAATAAAATTAGAAATTAATATGAAATACGATGGGTGGAGTGGGTTTTTCACAAGTAAAAAGATGAAACCTGACATTTTTGTGCACTTTGCTTTGTCCCTAGGATAAATTTATATTGTGGGTTTATGAATGAAATATGTTTTAATATGGGGGGGGTGTTATTTTTTCCTAGGTAAATGAAGTTTAACCTTAGGAAAAGGGGTTTTTGTTGGGTTTTTGAAGGGAAATAAAGGAAGATGAATTTTATGAAGGGTATTCTAACACTTGTATCCATAGGTCATTAAGTCGAGGGTCCAGTCCCTCCAAAAGTCAGAGAAATGCTCTGAGCCTCTTTGACTTAAATGATTTGAGTATTTAGAACTCTTGATGGGGAAATTAATAAGTAAAAGGGGCAAACTGAGTAAGGGGATGTTAATGAAAACACATTTGAAAACCATTGTTCCACATTTGTTTACTGTTTATGCACATTGAAATATGTATCTAAACATGACATAAGTGCTTTTATGTAATGAAATTGATATTTATGCAACCTTTCTTCTACTTACCCATTCACTTACCCTACCATTTTTTCTTCACTTTATTTGGGTTCATTTAGGCTAACAAACCCTTATCAATATTTTTTCTTTTCTTTTACAAAGTAAACTACCTGATTCTAACCTTATATCATCCAAGGGATCAAACTAAACTGATGAGCTACTTTTATTTTCTCTACCTATCTAATAATCTGCCAAGGTTAAACTGTTTGGTCAGATTTTATTCTCTAAATATAAACATAAAATTCAAGACATGAAATAGACAAGTTTAAACAATTTGACTATCATGGGATTGTGGCATGAGTAACAAGATGCACACAATCATTATTATGCATAGGCATTTTGACTTGCACACTTTCATTGTCTCTTTTTTCTTTGTGGGGTTCATATATTTTCATTTTTTGGACCTTTTCTTATTCTTTTTGTCCTTTGATGATTCTTTTAGGACATGATATGGAAAACATTTTCAAAAAGAAAAAGGTATGTACAATATCATAAGGCTTAACTTTAGTCATTCAAAATTATGATTTCTATTGGTATAGGAACCTAATAGTGGCTCCACTTGGGGATGTCATTTTCTAGTGAAATGTCAAGAACATTCTAGATCAGTAGCCCTTGAATTGTTGTTGATGTTACCTTGCAAAATGTTCCTCTATTCATATGCATTATTGATACTTATGACAATGAATCTTCAGAGCTTAGGGCCTTCCCTTCGGGCTTCAACTCCAAGGATCACCATCCAATCCAATCTAGAATTTTGAAAATAAAATATGCTCTAATGTGAAATGAAAATTAGTAACTAGGTTCAAAATAGTGTTTTAGCATTCGATCATTCACTAGCCCCCCTTCTGCTTCTGTACCATCAATTTCTCATAGGAAGAAAGAATTATTACCTCTGAAAGCATAAATAACATAGGGACCTTTCCATAAGAAATCAAATTTCCCATGTTTGCCTATATCTTCCCTCCTTGAATCCCACTTGAGCAGTTTGTCACCAAGGTAGAAATCTTCAACCTTGGTTCTCTTATCAAAAACCTTTTTAATCCTTTTCTGCACAACTTGAGACCTGATATAGACCTCTTCACTGGTTTGTTGAAGATGAGTAGTTTGATTGATAGAATTTCACCAATGAAGTCTAAACACCATTTTTGAAAAGGTATTTCACCAGAGATTTGCTTGAGGGGTAAAGGTAAGAGCTTTTTCTTCCCCTCAAAAATTTGACATTTGTGACAGGAGGTCACATATTTTTTGACATCAGAAAACAAGGTGGGCCAGTAGAAACCAGCTCTAAGAATTTTATCTGCAGTTGTCTTCTAGTAAAGGTGTCCTCCACAGTCACTTGCATGAAATTCTTGTAAAAATCTATCAGATTCATCTTTTAATAAGGAATTAAGAAGAATAGCTTCATGATTTATCCAAAACAGAGAATTGTCTAATATACAAAATTTCAAAGATTTCATCTTCAAAATCCTGCTTTTAGTCCTAGATAATTCAAGAGGAGCTTGCAAGTTTAGCAAAACATAAATAATATCAGCATATCAAGGCGATTCATAAAGGCTTGGATGATTAGTGGAGTGCCATCTCCTCTTCATTATCTATTTCTGCAATAAAATTTATATCCAAGGCCTAATAGTTCGATTCAGCCATGAGCTTGGATAAACCTTGGCCCTTGATTAACTTAGTAGGTTTGATTTCTATATCATACTCTAAAATAGTAGCAATCCACTTTCCCCTCTTTCCATTAGGACCCTCCTCAGTTTGGATGTCTTTGACTACTGAATTTGAAACATAGGCTACTATATGAGAATATAAGATATATACCCTGAAGTCCTTAATGGCTTTGACTAAAGCCAATGCTTGTTTTTCCATTATATTGTATTTCAAGGTGGAATATCTTAGGGATTTGCTGAAAAAAAATAGGTTGTTCATAGCCCTGGTCATTTTTCTGCAATTAAACTGCAGTGATTGTGTGCTTAGAAGCAAATGAAAACAAGATGAAATCTCTATCAAATTTAGGACTGATTAACAGAGGTGTTTTAGTTAAGGCCAGTTTAATGTCTTCAAAGGATTTTTTAGCCTCAACAGTCCATTTTATGGTAGAATCTTTTTTTAGCATATTGTTTAGTGATCTGATTAACTTTGCTAAATTAGATATAAATCTTCTAAGAAAAATATTTTCCCGTAAGAAAGCTTGCAATTCTCTAATGTTCCTCGGATGTTGTATCTGCAAGATGGGTTCTATTCTGGTGAAGTCTATTCTTATACCATATTTTGAAATTATGTGACCTAATAACTTTCCTTATTCTAGCCCAAAAAAGGACTTCTTAGGGTTCATGGAAATTCCATATTTCCTACATTTAATAAAAACTTGTCTCAGATGATCTAAATGTTGATTGTTAGATTTTGAAAATACAGTAATATCATCTAGATAAATTACAAGGAAATCATGAATTTCTTTTGCAAAGGCTATATCCATAGCCCTTGTTATGAAAATAGCTTACAAAATGATAGAAAATATAGATCAATGCCTTAGAATTCAGCCTCTTTGAGGAGGAAACCTCCTTTCCATTATACAAATGAATGATTATTGGATGATACAAATGACAATACCTCCTTTGTATATATAGGAGTCTAAGGGGTCATAATATAATCAGAGCCAACATAAAAATAATAATGTAAGGGCACAATAATAACAATATGGGGACTACATGGGTACAATAATATAATAAGGGGTATGTACTAATAATAATAAGGGGTTACACTTGTGGTATAGGGGCCTAGCATGCTTCTCTCCTTCAAAAAGTGTTGTCCTCAATGCTTGAGTAGTTCGTGATGCTTCTGTATAAAATTCTTGTCCTCCCATGTGGAATCTTCAGTGGGTAAGTTCTTCCACTTGATGAGATACTCTGAAATTGATCGATTTCGCAGCTGTCGGGTTCTTGTTTCTGTGACTTCTCTAGGTTCCAATATGATTGTTCCTTCCTCTTCAAGTTCTGAAAATATTGTTTAAATTGGCATATTCTGCAACTTTTGAATGAGTGGCCACACTTCCTTTTCCTTCTTCCATTCATCCTTTGCTTCGTTTATTCAACTTGGTTGGATAATAGAAATAGCAAAAAACAATGTTTCCACGCCCTCATCCTTTCTTGAGAGTGCATTTGCAACAACATTTTTCTTCCCTTTTTTGTATATGATTTTTAAAGTCATAACCCAACATATTTGTGACCCATTTTTTCTATTCTTCTAAAGATAATCTTCATTCTAAAAAAAGTATTTCAGACTCTCATGGTCCATTTTTACCTTGAAGAGTCTTCCCATTAGGTAAGGTCGCCATTTCTTAAGTGTATGTAGTATTGCCAACATTTCCTTCTCATAAATAGCTTGCTTAATATGTAGCCGTAAAAATACCCAATCACCTACATCAAAACTTCTTTCACTGCGATGTTGATCTGCCTATTGTTTCATTCAATTTTGCACCAAAGTGGCATTATCCTTTAAAAGTTGGAGAACTTGTTGTTGATGTTCAATGTGATATTTCACTGCTTGAATATTTTTCTTCTTGATATGTCCTTTTATCTTGAGAGTTTGAGGAGTGGTAATTTCTTCCAATTCTTTACAAGATATGGTCAGATTCATTTCTTGATGCTCGATGTGATCTTTCACTTCTTGAACATTTTTCTTCTTGATATGTCCTTCTATCATGATATTTTGAGGAGTGGTAATTCTGGCCAATGCATTACAAGATATGGTTGGATTCATTTCTTCTTTCTCGATGTGATCTTTCACTTCTTGAACCTTTTTCTTCTTGCTATGTCCTTCTATCTTGAGAGTTTGAGGAGTGGTAATTCTTGCCAATGCTTTTCAAGATATGGTTAGATTCATTTCTTATTTCTCTGGGGTTGGTTCCTGGTGTATATCCTCTTATTTTGATGTTTCTTGATCATTTTCTTCCTCCTCTTCACAATCAATGTAAAATAATTTTTTCTCAGCACACGTATGACCTTTAATGTATTTGTTATCACAATTGTAGCAAAATCCTTTTACTTTTTTTTCTTCCAATTGTTGTTGTGCCACCCTTGTAGGTTGTGGAAGGCTAGGAGAAACAACACTTCCATCTTTATAGTTGTGAGGGGTAGAATTCTTTGTTGCCATAATTTTTCTTTCCACTTTTCTTTCCAACATAAATGCCTTCTCCAATGAATCAAGTTCCCAAAGATGAACTTCATGTTGAATGTTATCCTTTAAAGTCCATATGGAGACATCAAACCTCTGCTTCTCTGGAATATCATTTTCACTTATATTCAATTTTTGAAAGTCCTCAATGTGCTCTGCCATTGAACACTTTTGTTTGAGATTTATCAACTGGCTAAAGAAAGTGTTTCTCTCTGTATCCTCATAATGTGCTATCATTTATTCTGTGCAAATTGACCACGTAACAAGTGGTTTATGAGAACAAAGCCCTTTATACCATAAAAATTAATACGGTTCTAAATATGAAGATGAAATACGTACCTTTTGTAACAGATACATCTCATGTAGATGAAAATATTGCTCCATCTATAGTATCCAATTTACTGGATCCTTGCCATCAAACTTCCTCATATTGTCTTTTCTTGATTTTAGGAGCTCAATCTTGAAACAAATATAACTCTGTAATTTTAGATCTTCTAGTTCTAAAATCACGACCTCTAGTAGCCCTCTGGGTTATCTTTCCAATGCCACCATTTTCATCGAAATTGGATTCTCCAAGGAAGCGTTATGCAAAATCTCCCACAATGACCTGATTATACACCTTTTTAGAAGAGCGAACTTGTATGAAGTGCCACGTGTCACTGTTTCGACCTTCGGATCTGAAAAATAGATACAGAGAACTAAAGTCTATTCTCTTTTTGCAACTTCTGACAAAATTTTAATATGATGCTCAGAGACACAGTTATGACATTTTCCCCAGGTCACCTATTTGGGATGTAATTTGGGAGCCTACAGAAACCCTAAATTCCTTGGCCTATATCTCTGTAAATATAACGAAACAAGATCTGAAATTTGGGTCCAAGGTGCCCCACAATTTTGGTTCAAATGGGTTTTAATTTTAGATTCAGAACCTTTGTAGAAAATAAATTATAGTGAAAATTCCAAAATGTCTAGTTTGAGATGAAATTCTGGAGCTTGAAAAAACCCTAATTTCCTCAGATTATATCTTCGAAAAATAGCGAGATAAGATCTGAAAATTTAGAGCCAAGGTTCAATGTGATTTTGTCTCAAATGGGTTGTTTTTTTTAGCTTCTGAAACGCCATAGAACAGAAGTTATAGCAAAAATTTGACAATGACCTGTTTGGAGCAGCAAAACCCTAGAATCCAAAGCTCTGATACCAAATGGTATGAAACCAACTCACAAAAAGATAGAAAAGATAGATCAATGTCTTAGAATACAACCTCTTCAAGGGGGAAACCTCCTTTACATTACACAAATGAATAATTCTTGGATTATATAAATGACAATACCTCCTTTCTATATATAGGAGTCTAAGGGGTCATAATATAATCAAAGCCGACATAACAATAATAATGCAAGGGCACAATAATAACAATATGGGGACTACATGGGTACAACAATATAATAAGGGGGTTGTACTAATAACAATAAGGGGTTACACTGGTAGTATAGGGGATTAATAGCCCTCTGGAAAGTGGCTCCTGCATTCATTAGCCTTAAAGGCATTTTTACATACATAAATGTGCCCCAAGGAGTAGTAAAGGCAGTTTTGGCTTGGTCATCAGGATGAACTAAGATCTGATTATAACAAAAGAACCCATCCAGCAATGAGATTCTAGTTGATCCAGCTACTCTCTGTAAAATTTGGTCCATTTTGGGGAGAGTGTAATTGTCTTTTAGTGACACTTTACTGAGGTTTCTAAGATCCACACAAAGTTTGATCTCACTACTTTTCTTCCTGGTAGGCACCAAGTTTGAGACCCACTCAGAAAATCTAATTGGTGCAATTATTTTAGGATCATACATTCTCTGAATTTCTTTTTCAATTGCAGGTAATAAGACAATATTAAATCCTTCTAAGTTTTTGTTTCAAAGGCTTTTGATTTTCTTTTATAGGAATTGTGTGTTGCATGATGTTGGTGTCATAGGATTTGAGGTCCTCATAACTCCAAGTGAAGACATCTTAAAATTCTTTCAATAACTCAATGTATTTCACTTTTTCAGTTGGAGGTAATGATTTTGAAAGTTTGATCAATTTTGGATTTTCATCAGTGCCTATATTACACTCCTCTATATCAATTTTCAAAGGTTCCATTTTAGGTTTCCTAGGAACATCATTTGAATCAAATAAATCTTCCAAAGGGGTTAATCCCTTAAGTAAGAAATTATCTTTGAGATTAATTAATTTGGTGTCTTCACTAATTATTTCATCAATCTCAACGCTCTAGGTTCTCTACATCTAACTTAGTAAATTTAGTAGGATGAAATCTACCTATTTCTTCACCTTCTATCTCATCTTTAGTGTTAGGATCTATTGATGTATCAATATCTATATTATTATTTACAAACTCTTCTTCCGAGATTAAAAATTTGTTTATCTATTTGTCATCAGAAAATATTTGCTAGTTCTTCAAATTATATGGAATTGCAGGTATGTGCCTAACTTCAGTGGTGTACTGATGGTTAGGTTGGAATGTTAACTTGCAGGTGCTAGCAGACTTTGCTAAACTATGAGCCTACATATTATGTTTTCTAGGAATTACTGCAAACTTGGTTTCTAAGAAAGTGTTAGGTATTTCTACAATAGTTCCTCTATAACAACTTAATCTAGGGTCCTTTGTCATATATACAACATCAATCTATTTTATAACTAGTTTAGAGTCTCCCATGACAGAAAGTCTTTTAGCTCCTAGATTCCTAACTAATTTAAGACCTAAAATTAATGCTTCATACTCGGCCATATTGTTAGTACATTTAAAATTCAGTCTGTATGCATGGCCTTTTGAGTGATTATTCTCCAAATTATATATCCACACTCCTGCTCCTACTCCAAACTTATTGACAGACCCATCAAATTCAAGATGTCATAATATCTCATGCTCATAATTTTCACTATCTAGTGCAACAAACTTTTCCTCATTTATAGCAATTTGGTCACTTTGTTTATTGGAAAGTTCTAATATTTGGTTAGTTTCATTTTGTGTAGAAACTACAATTTATTTTGGTTCCGTATCAATATTATCTAAAAGAGTTTCTTGTGTTTGATCAATATTATACAGAATAAAAGAATCGATATCTGAATGTATGGACTAGATGGGAAAGTTTTGAGGCTGATTCTGGCTACTTACCATATATTTCATTAAGGTTTCTCAGTACAGTTTCTTAGGTTGTCGAAAAATAGAGATTGTTGCATAGGACATATCTAGTTGTAAAGATCCATGAAGTTTGGCTCCCCATGATTTGGATAGCAACATTCCATACTTTGGTGTGATGTCAGCAACCATAATATCCATAAGGATGCTTTTGGTAGGATATTGAACTAAAGTAACACACAGGTCTTTAATCAATCCTAGACACTTTACTTTTCTTGAGTCAAATGAGAATAAGTCCTTGTAATGTCTAGGTTTAATTTTTTGATTACTGATTTGGGCATTAAGTTGTGGGAGGCCCCAGAATCCAACATTACATTGTGTAGATTTTTGTCATGGATACTAAGGCTAATGTAGAAAGGTGGTACTCCTCCTTCTAGTGGTTTTCCATTAACATCTGGGCCAAATATAAGTTTTGGTTGGTCATCAAACAGGTTGACTGAATCCTCATTTTCAATAATGTTTAAAGTTTGGTTTATCTGTGACTTGTAAGTTTCATTCTTGATTAGTTCTGTTAAAGGAACTGAAATATTTAGCTTTGTATAAATTTTATGAATAATATGACACTTATTCAACCAAGATTATCCTGATTATACACTATTGTGAAATGCATGCATAATACATAATCTCATCTATGTTTGATCATCAATATTGTAGAAGTAGAAACAATTGCATGCGAAGATAGAAGCATCAATCGCACATAACACAATATTTTCACGGGGAAAGCATCTCACTAAAAACCCCAAACTATCTTTGTTTTATATTGATTGAGATCATGTAACAGTACACAGTACAATACAATACAATACAATACATCATAGATATGAAACAATCGCTGGCTCAAATCACCTCCACTGATTGCTTGCCTCCACTACGCAATCCTGCATAGAGAATAATGAGAATGGCTGATCCATTCACGTGTTTCCCTTGTGTAACACTACACAATCCTCATTGGCAACTCAATCCCACTGATTGTGCAAATCACATGCACAACTATAGTCACAACTGATAGCTGTCTTTCCCTTTCACTCACCTCTAACACTTGTCTCCACTGAACTGTCCATGCACTGAGTTAACTGATGTATTATTTAGTTGCTCTATGAGTTAATAATTAGTGAATTAATTAATAACTAATTCACACCACTCAACATTAGTCTATTTTCCAGTTAGACTAACTAAAAGTAGTTCAACTAAGTCAAACTGAACACAACTCCATCAACTCCTAATCCAACTCCACAGAACTCAATCACTGAAGTCCTAACTGAAGTCCTCCATGAAATAGCTCAAGTTAACTCATAGGAACCACGTATTTCCTTCTGGCAGCTACATGTGCCACATCCGTAGCTCGAACTGAAGTGCTCCAAGAGAATAAGATACTGTTTATAGTCCAAATACTATTAAGGGCTAATAATATTCGACTATTCTATTTTTAGCCTGGCAGTCTAAAAATAGACTCCGCCCATATGTCTAAAAATAGAGGTCCATCTATTTTTACCAACTGACTAATCACCCCAATAGCATCCTGCAACTCCATAGACCATGAGCCATATGTCAAAATAGACATAGTCCTAAAATAGACTTTGCCGCCAAAAATAGCCAGCGGGCCACTAGTGAAGGCGACCTTCTTTTCACTAAGCTCCATCATCTTGTTGCATTCTCAACACTCCCTCTCAACAAGATATGGATTATCAGCAACCCCTATCCTGTCTTGGTGGTACTCAAATTTGCTCCTAGTGAGCGCCTTCGTCAAGATATCAGCATCCTGATCCGCTATGGGAATATATGAAAGTAACATGATTCTCCGCTGCACACAATCTATAATATGATGGTACCTGATGTCGATGCTGCCATATACTTAGCCTCTTGGGATCCCTGCCCAATCTACATCCTCCTGTCTGTACCAAGATCCATATCCCGATGTGCCTCTGTTGAGCCTGCACACATGCGACTCCACCAACTGTCGATATACAGTGGCATCCACTACCTCCGCTGAAGTAGCATCTTCCTTCCTCCAACCTCTAGGAAGGAATGTAGTATTCACATCCATCTGATGGATGTGCCACCCCATCTGCATCACTTTGTAGATCCATCTCAAACCCACCACTGATTTCCCTTCCGGTCTTGGGACTGTGATGCAGGAAAGTGTTCCCTCTGCGGATAGAAGCAACCCCTCTAGCCCTAGAGTGGGTTTAGTCACAAACAAGGACAAATCAACAATAACTTTCCTTAAATAGTTCAAGTTAGAGGCCTACCTCAACTGGTGGTTGATGGAGTTCTGTTGCACTACTCCAGCTTCCGCTTCCTTCTCCTCAATGAGTGATCAACCCGAAACAAAGCAAAGGAAATACAACAAAGCACGTAATCGGATACAACAATGAACTATTTACTCACAAAGTCAAGAAGTCATGAGCTGTCAAGTACATTACATAAAAAAATAGGAAAACATCATTGACTGCATTAATAATGAAATAAGAGTCAGCTTACAACCAAAGTCTTGACGTCACAAGCCTTCTCAGAGAAGAGTCCAGCCAACATGTTCTTCAAGCATTCACTCTTTGAAGATGAATCTCCCAACATACAAGAGTTTTCTCACTCACAAGTTTTACACAAGATCAAGGGTACCTTACAAATTTCCACAAACTATCAACAATTCCACACTTATCACACTCACACCAGCTATCTAGCAAACTCACAAAGCACTCACAACACTGCTCAACCAGCCAACTATCAAACTGTCCAACTAGCAATGCATAGCAATGGTGAGAGTTTAAATAGGAGAAGGAGTCTCCATGAAAGGTGGAAAGGAGAGCTTATCATCAAGGAAGGTAGCACAATTGATGGAACTACCACACCAGGGAAGGAAGGGTGACATAAACAAGGTCAAGAACCAGGCCTACACTCATCTGGAAGGCCGACTGTTGGAACAGTTCACCCAATCTGGATCATCACGGGCACATAACTGATCTTCAGTGCTAACATCACAAGTGATCAGTGCAGATAGTCAGATCATCACTGAAGGGACCACAAGGACCTACGTTGATGCATAAAATCGAGCCATCACGAGAATCACGTGTACTTTCATGCTGGCAGCGCAGTCTGTCTGTCTATCAGTGCTTTTATTCAGCCAAAAGTTGCGATGAGGTAGTAAAATTTGGAAAAGTGGGTCAATTGGCAGCACAAGGAAGCATTTTTCTGTCATAAGCGTGTTTGACTTGGACACATGACATAGTGAGAAGACCGGGAGTGAAAGTGGTGATAAATTAGTGTGTAACAGATGCCCCCTAAAGTATGAAGCTCGAGAGAGTGGGGAGGGTGAAATGCTTTACAAAACAACTAATCTGGAACACCATCTGGAAGGACCTGTGCACAAATCAAACTGATATCTCTGAAGTACATGTAGTCTAGGCATGGGCGCAGCCATCCAAAAGACATATGGAATAGGTCTGTGGTATGGACGCAGCCACCCAACTGATGAGACCATGATAATGATAAAGGTATTGTCGCAACTATCCATGAAGACTCAGGTATGGTCGCAGCCATCCATCAATGAGTCATGTAATCATAAACCAATCCACACAGCCCGAGCGTATGTAATCTGAGCCCAGGGTCTTGATCCTAACTGACCAATAGTACAAATTCTATCATGCGAATGGAGGTGATGAAGTCGAGCATGAGAGAAAGTTGCTTGATTACCGGTCAGTGATGGAAACCATTAACAAGTGCAAGAGAAACCACCAATGATGACAGTGGCTCTCAAGGTATTGTCCAGTACAATCCACAAAGTGCGAAGAATGAGCTAAAGTTGAACACTCATGGAATCACCCAATCAGTGACAATGATGCAAATTGACCGTCAGGTGCGAAGAACTTGCCATTGAGGCATGCAAGCTCCAAGGTACCAAAGGGGATCTCTAAGTCAATCTCCTGGATAATGAGCTGATGCCGACAGGAGGCGACCCATCGCAGGAGGGCCATAATGTTTCCCCCATCAATGACCTGAGATAAGGAACAAGTGGTAGATGGTGCAACAGGGTATTAGGAATGGAGACAGAGGTGTAAACTGCAGAAGGATTATACTCTTGAACATGTCTGCGACACGACTCCAGAGGGTGGCGACATTCAGGTACCAAAGGATCAGAGGCTCGATCACAACGGCATGAATTAGATGGAATGAGGCTAAATGACAACCCAAACCCACGAAAGGCCAAATGACGATGTATGGATGTCCCAACCCGACAAGAAGCAGAAGTGTTGATGTTAAAGAGTGACTCGCTTGCATAGACAATCGACAAAAAACCTGTTATTGAATCCAACCTAGTAATAGTTTAACGAGCCCTAGGGAGGAAAAGCTCGAGTCTCATCATGGTGATGAGTCCAATGTCTTCAGGGTTTAATGAGTCTGACATAGGAAAAACTCGGAGTCTTTTTCATGTTTAGGGAGTTTGAAAAAGACATGGAAAAGAAAAATCCAGGGGGGTCCTTTTTCGTAAAGTTGTGTCTCTCGAGCCCGAAAAAGTATAAAACCATACTCGAAAGAACCACTCGACCATTATGATCGAGGAGTACTTTTTATAATCAGTGGCTTCGATTTGAAAAAGTAAAAAAGCGATCGAAATCACGTCGTTTCGTAACCATTAACGAGCCTGAAACGACAAAGGCCTGACAATCTTTTCTCATTTAAACAATTAGAAAAGAGCTTAACGGCGACCGCCTCTTGTTTACTTTTAACGGGTCGAGAGGGATAACTTGGCTATCTTTTCATGTTTTGAGTCAGAAAAGGGCTTAAAGACGACTTCAGGGATCAAGTGGAACTCCATCACTTGTAGATCTGCACAAAACACGTCACACGTAAAACCCATTCGATATAAAACAACATAACTTAAAATCATGTTTTAATTTAAACATATGGTAAAGAAGAGGAAAAAACCCACATTTATTAAATATAACATTTTATTTTCCAAAAATTACTATAAGAAGGGGTTTTACCATTGGTTTTTACCATTGTCACTGTTTATGCACTATAGAGCGTTTTGGAGCACCAAAGTTGGCGAGCTCATTTCCGGCCCATTCGTCCACCGTTTGTCCCGAAACTTCTTCGAGGTAGGTGGATTTCATCTTACACTTCAATTCAATGTCTTTTTTACTGCATTTGACCGTGGGATGTGTTAGTTTAGGCAGTTTTTTCAAAACGAATTCCGCTCTTGGTCATTGCGGGTTTTGCCTTCGGTTCCGCGATGACCGATAAGAATTGACACAGACCACGACCTGATCATCGTGGAAACGTGATCTACTTCCACGATGATCAAGAGAAATTAACATTAGCACGCCATGGTCATCGTGTCTATTTTAGGAACAGCCGTGATGATGCCACACGACTATGTTTTTATAGAAACAACGTTTAAATTTTTGCAACAAGGGCTCTAATGGAATTTCTTCATCATGCAGGTTATAATGGCATTCATCTGGAAAGAATGAACGCACGATGACAATGATATCCAAGCTTTCACCGACATGGGGTGCCGAAACGCATTGTGGGCATGCGGGTTACTCAAATTCTTCCTTACTCCTCACCTCCGTGTTACACTGAAATTTGTCACCATGACTATCTGCAGTTAATATGGCTCCATCAATAGTCATATTATCCTCCTTGTCAAGCCTCATACCTCTGCTCTTCATGTCAAACTTCAAAAAGAGAGAAAGTCACTTAAAAACATGTTTATCTCTGGGTACGCAGGTTCTCTCTACCTTGCCTGCGTGTACGCACTCCAAATACATTAGACCTGCGTAGTAATACGCTCTGTATACTAAAGCTAGGGTGCGTACCCCTGTAAAGGTCAAAAGGCGCAAGTTTCATCTTTAAAAAGTTATTTGTGGTCACTTCTAGAGCCTTCTAGAAGAGTGTTTGACGTGTATTGAGCGCCTCCAGATGGTTCATGCATCCCTATGATAGAGGAACTTATCCCATCAAGAGAGGAGCTACCCCATCCAAAAGAGGGAGTATCCCATTGATGTTAGAACTGAATAACTTCCTCTAGAATACTATAAATACAGGCCTTGGGCCAAAGGAGGGGAGGTTGAAAGCTGAACATTCTAAAGGGTAAATGCTGCTGGAATTAGGACTTCCATTGTTGACTTGTGAGGAGAGATCACTATTCTTCCTTGTTGCCATAATGGGAGTGGGTGAGCTTGTCAAAGTAGAGGAAATCTCTTGCTGGACCCTGGGAGGAGCTTGCACAACACCAAGGCTCAGGTTGTAATGGTTCCTTTTTTGTTTCCTTAATACAAATAAGTCCATTCTTCTCAATGATTTGTTGTTAATGAATTATTTCATGAACTCCTTGGTCTATGTGATGAACATGCTTTATTTTATGATGTATATTTAGGTGTTATGTAATCGTTTGCTTTGTTAGTGTATGCAGGTCTTAAAGTGAAGGAGGAGCTCATCTGGATCAGCAAGGCTGGACTGCTACAACAAGCGTTGGACCTAAGGTAAGATCGGAAAACACTTGATCTCTCATAGAATAATGTGTGTTTAGAGAAGGATTGCTCTTGTTTGGTTTGTTTGTCACTAGAGAGTCTTAGACTCCTAGGGAGGTTAGGTTTGTCCGCAAAAATAACTCTTTCCGCATGACAAATTGCCGACTCCACTGGGGAATCCATTGATGTGATTGATTTTTCCTTTGAGCATTACTTTGATCTGAAAAGAGTCTTGTTTCTTTTGCTTTTTGGTTGCTTGACTGTGTTTTTGGGTGGCTTAGCTTAGGGTCGGATTAGAACTTAGGTTTTCTTTGTTTTACAGCAGTACGCACCCTCTGAGTTAGACACAGTGCGTACTTGTACGCACTGTATCTGTGTACACAGAGCGTGCACGCACCTGGTTAAACAGGCTGCCTGCGTACCCTGTTAAAATTAAGAAAATTCCCTTTTTTTATCACTTTTTCCTTTTAGATTTTGGTTTTCTTAGTCTTTACTGCCCAGATCCACTGGTTGACTGTCAAAAATCTTCACCTGCACTTGTTCCATTAGTGTCGAAAGTTTTAGTGAATTTCCTTGAGATTTTAGCCTTAGGGTTTTGATTTTTATATTGGTCCTGTAGTGACTTTGGGTTTAGAAGTTGCAAAGCCTTATATATCTCTGGTTTTGTCAGTCTTCTTAGGAGTCGGACCAGTCGCAAAATCTACCCTTGTGAGCGACCTACCTTTGTGTTGTCTCTTTGCAAAATTTCAATATAACTTGTTCATTTAAAGTTGTGAATTTCATTTTTAAAAAAGAACAAAAAGAGATTGAGTTTTTGTTTTGATTAGTTTGTGATTCTGCATAAACTAGTCCTTGGATTAATCATTGCCAAGAAAAACATCCCGGAATCATCCTAGTAAGCTTTTACTTCTTAGATTAACTTGTTAGTGAAAGATTAGCTACATTTCTTTTGATTTGCTTTTGAGTGATTTTTCATAGTTCATAGACCTTGAAATTGCTTTGATTAGATTAGTTTTGCATGCTTTTATTAAATAGGGAAATATCAACGATCTCCTTTGCAACGTTTGCTTTAGAATAGCATTTGACGTCTCTGAAAGAGAAAGGAATTTTTTCGTGAAGTAAAGAGTGGTCATGTTTTGTGCGTTTTGAAAGATAAAGAGAATTGGTTCTTTGATTGTCTTTTGACAAAGTTGTTTTTATTGAAAAGGTTGCATTCTCTCAACTCTCTTAATTAGAACATTCATTGAAAAGAGAAAATTATCAAATCATCTTAGGTGCATCTTTTAGAGAATTGGACTCAAGTCTATACACCATCAAGTTTCATCTCCATCACCTTTGTCTTAAAGAACAACCATTAAAATCAACGCTTAAAGTAAAATTAACTTAGAAATTTTTATTTTCTAGGGCTCTGAAACACCGACATAGATCAGGCTAGTGTCTTGGAGTAGGTGAGTAATTAACTCTCCAAGACTATTAAACCAAACAAGTAGCTTATCTTGCGATAGAATAAATCTAGCTGTTACATTTGTATTCTGGGAAAGCTCCTCTTAAAGGAGAAGCACGAGCT
>APFE031249042.1:0-13223 GCA_000404065.3 Pinus taeda
AAAAATGGTATATGAAAATCAAACAATATTTTCAATAAAGAAATCCAAGAAGTAAGAGATAAATTTTCTCTCTATCCATATAACTACAAATAAACTTTGGTTCCAATGCCATGTTTGAAGGTAAATTAAAAAAAAAGTGTGACAATCTACAAAATTCCAAAAGATATGAAGTGCGTGGAAACTAATTCACTGATATTTTACTAAAACTCCTTCTCCTCGAAGCTACTTCAAACACAGTGAAAATTAAAATTGGTATCATGGATTAAGGTATACTAAGATATTCGTTTTTCTTAGGTTTGAATTTTCCATCATGCATAGCCAAAGTGCTAAATCTGTAACCATTTCATGTATCGCAAAATTTTGGTGAAACTAATTTCAGAATATTTTGCCAAAAAATAGACTCTTTGCACTATTTCAAACAACTATAAATTAAAATAAGTACCATTGGGTAAGACATACTAAGGTGGATTTTTTTATTACTTTTTTCTTGTTTTGAATTTATCATCGATCATAACTAAAGGGTTTAAAATGTAATCGTTTCTTTCATTTTAAGAGAAAAAATATTTTTATCATGTTTTAAAGAAAGGGCATAAACTTGTAAGGAAAACAAATCTAAAATTAAAAAGAACCTAAGAGAAGAAAAGAAATGATGCACCTAAGATGAATTGGAAGAACTAATTGTTAAGACTACACAAATACCTTGTAAGTAAAAGTAGTAGTGACAAATTCGAATAGATTCTCTTCAACTCGCTCCCAAATTGGATGGTGAAATGATTGAAGAAATAAAACACAAAGGATATACCAATTATGAAAGTCTTGTTTTCACAAATGAGATAACATTTTATCATTATGCTTCAATGCAACACATTAATTATTGAACATGACAACATAATACAATTCCACAAGAATGATTCCAAGTTGGCATGGAAGGGAAATATGTATTCATGGAATAGAAATTTTCGTTACAAGTAATCAACCATCAAAGATAAAAGTTGAACCATTTTGTAACATTATCTAGGAACTTGTGTGAAATTACTGGACATTATACTCTATCTACATAGTAAAAGATTTGAAATTATTTGTCATTTATCATGCCTCAATCTTGTATAGTATCAAACTAATAGAATTGCATGCAACACTATTTGTTACCATGATTTTTTATAAGGGAAATCATTAATTACTGAAAGATGTTGCCAGGGGCTAATAATGTAGCTTAGTTGTTCATTTTCATTCAAAATTGCACACTCAACTAGCATTTTGAATAAATGAATCCCCTAAAAATGGGGAGAATACTATCAAACAAGAAATTTTCAACACCATCCAACATTTCCATGCATACATAAGACTTGCCATTACGAAAATCATATCATATCCACAATATATACTGAAACAAACAATCTCCCAATAACATCAACTCCTAGAGATGTATCATAGTAGTTTTCATGAATGTTAAATAGGAAAATGCAATCAAGCTAAATCAATATGATTTTAGTTTAAGGACTTGTAATGTTGACGTTGAAATACATACTCTTTGAAAACTATTAAGCACATACCTGAGATCAAAACAAAATTTTTGCAGGAGAAAAAATCACAAGTTTCAAGAAGGCATATGAAATTGGAACATTGAGAATAGTAGCCATGCAAAAGAGAGAAAGAACTAAAATCTTGGCTATTAAAAATCTGTTCAAGTCTTCTTCAGTGTGCACATCTTGTTAGGAGAGAAAGCAAAATAAAATGTTTATCATTGGGCTAACTAAAAAAATTGAAGAGTAGTCATAGTTGAGAAATGTATATACTGAATAATAATTCACAGAAAATATATAGACTTCCAGTTGAAAAAAATTGGTTAAAAACAAATTGGACCACTCAAGTGCCTCCACAAAAGCTACATTAGGGTTCATAAACAATATTCAATTACATTTATAAAAGAACTTAGGAAGTTTGTCTCCTGTATAAGTAAAATAGACAACAATACTATTCCAATAATAGATAGAAATTTTTTATGGAAGACACATAAGGAGAAAAAGCCTCTAAATAATTACCACAACTAGACAACTTC
Source organism: Pinus taeda (assembly GCA_000404065.3). Classification (NCBI taxonomy): domain Eukaryota; kingdom Viridiplantae; phylum Streptophyta; class Pinopsida; order Pinales; family Pinaceae; genus Pinus; species Pinus taeda. The sequence continues at coordinate 2,060 of APFE031249042.1, forward strand.
ATATGATGACTATATATTGGAGATACAAGAAAGGCACAATAACTCAGTCACGTGAGGAAATATTTTAAGTGAACAAGGAAAAGGGTAAATAAAACAAATTGAATAGTGGCAGTTATACCTATTGGCCTTTTAAAATAAGTATAAAATAAAAATGGAAAGAATAGGAACCAACTTTTATATCACATGAATTATTAAGATGAGTATCCTTCTCTAGATCATCTTTCGTTCGACTATTTTTGAAAATGGTGCCAACCTCATTAAATGTAGTTTTTACACCATTGTTAAGGCCAATAATCTTGCCCGCCCTTATAGTAGTTGCCCATACTTATCAAAAAAGATCAAATGATGATTATTCTTCTCTGGAACATCTTTGCTTCTACTATTTGTGACAATCGTGCTAACCTCATTAAATGTGGTTTTTACACCATTGTTAAGGCCAATAATATTTCCCTTACTTATAGGAGTTTCCCTTACTTACCAAGAAAGATCAACTTGTATGGTTATGGAGCAATTCCATCCTTAACTAAAATGTGTTCCTTATCATTGTCAATTATTTCTAACTCTGAAGTTCAAGTGATTGAAAAAAAATTGCATACTACTACATGGAAAAAGAACTGAGGGGTGAGTCAATTCCTTCAGGATAAACCTGCAAAACTCGTATCTCAAGGTTTCTTATCCCAACAAAGATCAACCTTTGCTAATCTAGAGGAATTCCTTCCTTATCTTGAATTTTAGTATTCACACCAGAGCTAGTCAACATCATGAGAAAGACCTATATATTACTTGGGAGATGTATGGACACAAACACATCAGTTATTCTGAATATTATAATCAACTAGTACATTTCTTTCATCTTCATGCTCATGCCTAGCAAACATCAACCTTTGATGATTTGGAGGAATTCCTTGTCTTGAATTTTAGCCTTGGCATTATTGAAAATCTTTGAGCTATCAACTTCAAAAGTAATGTTCATCCAAGGTAGATTTTCGATATCTACATTCCACCTCTCAAATAGAGAACCAATTAGATTTAATTATGAGTTTTGAGAGCTTCATGATTTTTTATTTACTAGCCATTTCATTTATATGGCTACACTAATTCCTATAAAGATCGAATACCTTGCCCATCTTGCCTTTCATTGTAAAGATTTGTTAATACGTGGGCACACAAATTTTCACTTGCACTTTTGTCGTTTATAAGTTTACACTAATTCGTGTGAAGTTAGAAGACCTTGCCCTTCATTGTAAAGATTTGTTAATACGTGGGTGCCCACATTTTCACTTGCATTTTTATCATTTATATGGCTACACTAATTCCTATCAAGATCGAAGACCTTTCCATTCACTGTAAAAATCCGTTTCCATTTTTAGAAGCGTAATTCCTGTCAAAATGGAAGACCTTGACCTTCATTGTAAAGATTTGTTAATACCTAAGCACATACATTTTCAATTGCACTTTTATCGTTTATACACTAATTCCCCTTCATTGTAAAAATACATTACCTTTTTAAAAACTTTTTAATTTTTTTTTACATATTTGTCAAGATGATTTGCAATTAAAAAGAAATTATTAATACCAATAAATTTCATATAACTATTATATAAAATTAAAAATAAGTAACATAAGTATGTCGGGCAAAGGCTCGAGTAATACCGCCTTTGAACGCCTTGTTTCCAACATCCTAAAAATAAATAAGATATTAAAATGAGAATTGAATCCACAATCCGTAATAATGTGAATGAGTAAAATACAATAAAACCATGAATTATTTACTATAATAATGTGACTAACCAAATGGAATAAGTAAAAAAGGTAAAACCATGAATTGAAACCTTATTGGCCAGATGTGCATTTGGAAGGGAAGGGAAAAAAACGAAAATCATTAATGGAAAGAAAGAACCACCAAAAAAAAGCAAGCTGCACCAAAAAGCATTAACTCTCAACTTGAGGAGAGAGTAGGGACTTTATAAAACTAATCTTAGACGCGGTAAAACTCTTGTAGCGTTTGAAGGGCACTGGGGAATCCCTACATATAATATATTGTCTATTGACTTTTCATTTTTTGATCATCTTCCTCCTCCTCTGTCCCTATCACGTCTAGCTATGCTTGTGTGTGTTTGGCTGTCTGTGTGGTTTGACTTCGGGTCTCTCCGTGTCTAGGTGTAGGTCGACCTCGTGTTTGAGTCAATCACGGTTGTGTGGGATAGAGGAGGATGATGCTGATGCTGATGTTGGTAAGAAAATGGCATGGTAGGGTGGTAAGAAAAAAATAGGAGGTTGACGTTGCTGCTGTTCAAAGCCTATCTCACTAATTCCAATTACTTGGCTGAAGAAATGAAATCGAATCCCAATTCGAGGTATGTAGAGATGGCCCTTGGCCTTGTATCGGTATGTTTCCTTTGATTAGTTTAAGGCTCTCTTTCTTTCAAAAATTTCTATTGAATTTAAGGCTTTGTTTTATTTAATTTTTTATTCAATCCATTTATTATTACATTTAATTTTTCCTTCATACTTTTAATCGGTCTTGTGGAGGTTTGCGGTTACACCAAAATTCACAGGTGTCTGTAAAATTTACAAATTAAGATTCTAGGGTGAAAATTAAAACCCAAAGGTGTTGGTAAAGGTTACAAACAAATAAGTAACTAAGATCTCATGATGGAAATTATGGATTCCACGAGGTGCCGCGATTCTTCCAACACCTCCCCTCAAAAGCAACTAGGGAATCTAACCTCTATCCAGGATCTCATACCATGTAGAGGTTTGCAGTTACACCAAAACCTGTAGGTATTGGTAAAAGTTACAAATCAGTAACTGAGATCCCTAAAATGGAAATTAGGGATTCCATAGCGCTGCATTAATTCTTCCAACAGATATTTGACTCTAGGTTCATCAATTTATCCTATTCCGTGCAAATTCAAGAATCACTACCCATAGCTGTGTATTTGGGTTTAATCTAATGCGTATTAGCTTATTTTACTTTGTGTTCTATCCCGTATAACCTCTTCTTTATTAGTTTATCCATGCTTTTTTTGGACATAACTTGGTTTCTGCGTATTATGTTCTTTGTTCGATAAACCCATGGGTTGGTTTCTGTGTATTGTGTTCTTTGTTCGATAAACCCGTGGGTTGTTTTCCTTTTGAGTATAACTCATATTGTATATTGTGTTGTGTATTGGTTAGGATTTAACATTTTGTGTATTGGGTCGTGTGCATCAGCCATGCATGGATTTAAGGTTCTGTTTTCTCTTATTGTGCCCACATTAGTTATGGATTTAAGGCTCGCTCTGTTTCTTTCTCAATAATTTGTTATACCCTTGTGCCCACATCAGTCATGGTTTTAAGGCTCGCTCTGTTTCCTTCTCAATAATTTGTTATACCCTTGTGCCGTGGGCCTGAGCCACCGTATTAAGTCTCTATTTTCTCCGCAAGAATTTTACCCTTGATGGCTCTGCTTCCTCGTCAATAGTTTTATTCTATCATACCGTTTTTAATACGTTTAATTTTTTCATTCATTGCTTCAATCAAGGCATATCTCTGGATTCAGCTTAACGTGTGGCTTCTTTCGCTGTATTGTGCACCGTGTGTTATTTTAACCTGAGGTTTTTTATATATAACCTACTTTGTATTGCGTTATGTTCCATGTGATACTGTAATCCATGGTTTTTAACACTTATATATTTTTATCTGTAACCAATTAAAACCCTTAAAAACCTACCTCATTAAAACTTCGTTCGGTTACAGTTACCCTTTTTATTATACTGTATACAGCGATTGATATCGCGTTGAAATTGAATTAATTTTGTTTGAGTTTTTAAATATCAAATGCGATTTAGTGTTTTAACCAAATTTTTAAGAAAAAAATTGATAATTCAAATTATTTAATTAATTTTTCAAGTTTTTTTAATTGGTTATTCAGATTGAGGTCTTATTGCAGATTTGTTCTTTTGTGATTTTGTTTGTTGATTTTATCCAAATTCTGCAATAGCATGCATTACTTTTACTTAAAGTTTAATTCTCTTGAATTTTCGATTGCACTTAGTTAATTTTACTCAAAGTTTCACTAGCCTATGGTGCCCCAAAGTTTAGTTCTCTTGGATTTTTTATTACACTTAGTTATTTTACTCAAAGTTTCGGTAGCCTATGGGCAGGAGAAAATACAAGTGCCTCCAAAAATACATCTGCCACACCCCAGGAGCTCCCAAAAATACACCTGCCACCCTCCAAAAAATGCACATTCCACACCACCTGCCACCATATCCATCCATGGAAACTCGCCAGATTCAGAGCTCCACATTCTTCTCCAAGTGACCATGGAATGACGATCATCTACCTTCACATCAGACACTCAATCTCGAGGTCTTCTGCCCATTTTTTTTTAAATTTGGCCTCCCCCTCTAGCCCAACCATTTGGTCACCATGATTCATGGTGACCAAATGCTCGGACTGCAGGGGGAGTCCAAAATTCAGAAAAAACCGGCATAAGACCTGGAGATTGAGTGTCTAATGTGAAGGTAGACAATCATCATTTTTGTGACAACTGCCACACATCTATTGTGACAACTGCTACACATCTATTGTAAGTTTCTATAGAAGCTGTGATGATTGTGAGTATGATCTTTATCTTTCTTGCTACCATGAGCTTGGTGAAGGGCGTCTACCAACAATTCTTTACTTTTCAAGGAGTACACCCATCCTAAATTTGGAATTCTAAATCTTGCCACAAAGCTTCCAAAGCACTCCTTGAACCCTAATTTGGGTCCCAAAACTTACATAGCCTATGGCACCAAGGAAGAGCATATTAGCATATTAGAAGAGGGGATTCAATCATTAAGCTACACTTGGATGTGATGCTGTGAATATTATAACGCATACAACCAAAGTCAAATTCACAGATTCCAAACAAAAGAAATAGATAAATTGAGAGAAAAATACAGAATAAGTGATGGGCTGCAAGATTGAAAACAAAGACTGTGAATTTGGAGGTGCTCTTTGGGATGTTTTTCGGAGAGAGGATATACCCAAGTTACAATATTATTTGGTGAAACACAAGGGGGAATTCACGCACCTTGAAAATAAGCATTTTACACAAGTTACTAATCCAATTCATGATAAGATTATTTCCCTAATGAGTATCATAAGGGGAAACTGAAAGAAGAATATGGGGTAGAGGCATGGACATTCAAACAAAATCTTTACAAGGCAGTCTTTATTCCAGATTGGTGTCCTCATCAAGTTCAGAACCTAAAGTCATCTATTAAAGTTGCCATGGATTTGTATTGCCGGAAAATTTGGAGTAATGTATTCAGTTGACTGAAGAGTTCCGCTTACTGCGCAAGAATCAGAGGGTGAAACCAGACAAGTTAGAGGTGAAGAGGATGATTCTCCATGCAATCAAGTCGGCTTACAAGAGCTCGACAGTTTAACCTCAGCCATGGAGGACGAAAAGAAGGGAAATTGTCTAGCATTGTAGAGAATGTGAACACAATTATTGTTATGTTTCTCATCCTACCAGGGTGATTTTTCATGTTTTCCCTAAAAAAAATTGCCACGAAGAGCATGATAAGTCTATTATATCTTGTGATTTATTTTATTTTCAAAATGATATTTGCTAAATAGAGGTGTCAGGAATGCACGTCATTTTTGAAAATATTTTTTCTTTATCAAATTTATTCTTGAATAGAAGTGTGAGGGAATGCACCTCAGTTTTTAAATGTTTACTCATAATAAGTTGGAAAAAGAGCATGATAAGTCTATTCTATCTTGTGATTTATTTTATTTTCAAAATGATATTTGCTAAATAGAGGTGTGAGGAATGCACGTCATTTTTGAAAATATTTTTTCTTTATCAAATTTATTCTTGAATAGAAGTGTGAGGGAATGCACCTTAGTTTTTAAATATTTACTCATAATAAGTTGGAAAAATAGATGTTCGTTCTATTTTTAAATGATTTATCTTGGAGTGAAAAAGATATTGCAGAGACTTAGTTTTTATTTGAACTTGTTTTCTATTATTCGGTATGCTATATGAATTTGTTCTAATATCAACTTTAGCGAGTATGAATGTGTTTTGATATCAACTTAATTGTAGCGAGGTCATTCTCGCGTAAAGATTCTTAGTTCCAACGTACACTGTATAAATATTCTGTGATAGTCTCTTGCAAACAATGCAGAAATTCTACTACAGAAGTCCTGGTTAGCAAATGCTTATGTTTATTTTTTCTAAGTTGGATTTTTTTTTAAAATCCATTAGAACTATTTTATTCATCGTCAATGAATCCATTAGAACTATTTTATTCATCATCAATTAACTATTATTGCAGAATCAATAGTATAATCAATTATTGCAGAATCAATGGCATAATCTAATGAGCTTCTTCTGATCGCAGAACTAACAATATAGCTTATCATCAACTAAGTATCATTGCAGGAACAAGAACAATGGCAGAAGCTATGAGTTTCTTCATTCTCCTGTAACGTGAACAATGGCAGAAGCTATGGCAAAAGCTATGAGTTTCTTTTGATGCCATTCTCCTGTAACAGGCCTCTGCAAACAATGTAGAATACTACCATATGACTCTAGATTTTTCATTCCTTATTATGTTTATTTTCTGTACTTTGGAAAGTTTTGTTAAATTTTTTAAGATAGGGTTAGAATCAGTTGGAACTATGTTAACAATACACACACTATTATTTCAATCACTATGGCAGAAAACTCACTATTATTGCAAGAAAACTCAATATTATTTCAAGAAATATGGCAGACTATTATTATTACTACCCAGGAATGTTGTATACAGATTTTCTTTGGTAAAGGATAGATATTCTTTGGCGCGCTATTATTGCTGGCGCTAGGGCATAAAACTAACTACTATTGCAGTCACAATGGCAGATTATTATTACTACTACCAAAGAATGTTGTGTATAGATTTTCTTTGGTAAAGGCCAAATTTATTTGATAAGTGGGTTTTTTTAAACCACGTCGTCACTAATACCGTTTCGGTGTCTGTATCAGCTTTACTAATGAATTGAAAATACTATCATCATTTAGATTTTTCTGATCAACAAGACCTACGTTGTTTGCCGAATTCCTTATCAGCGGCACACGCAGAAATTGGGGCGCGGTATCGTTGAACATAAGATTTCAAGCCACTGGTGGTTAATATATCATGTTGCTGATATAAAAAATAGTAGTTTTAAATGTGGACATAATCCTTTTTTATTTCTCTGGGATTCTGTTTAAATCCAGCCTTGTGCAGTTAGTCATAGTTATCTTCTATATATACACGCATTGGAAACATGAATCTATCCTCTGGCTATGAATCCGAATCAGCAGAAAGGTGCGACACAGATTTCTACCAAAGGTGCTTCAAAAGAGTTTACATTACATCATAGTTACCATAGTTACCATGTTCAACCTTAATGGAAAAATATTCGCAAATTCGCTGATTCGGTTCGATATCGTGAATAATTCCCCATTCAAATTCGGTACGGTCTCCACTGACAAGCTTGGTCTATTCGTCCACTTTCTCGCAGCCCGGTGTACATTTCATTCTGTGCAGATATTATATAAGATATACATGAGTATATAAGGCGGTGATGGAAAGTTTCAATGACATGTTATTTACATCATTAACAACAATATGATGAAGAATCCACTAAAGAATGGCATGGCATGGCAGGAAATAAATAGCCCGGAACTCATAGGGACGAATAGGAAGTTTGTATCAAACAAATATTTTCCCTAAGCTTTTTTAAGTGGTTTTGGGTAAACGAATAGAGGTATTCAATATTTTTATAAGCTTTTTTTTAAGTGGTTTTGGGTGAGTAAAGGTATTCAATATTGACTTACGAAACCAGGGAGCTATATTTATACGGCAAGTATGCGGAATGCAATGCATCCTTGTTAAATTTTCAAATTAATATATAATATACGTTTTCAAACTCTGTGAGCTGCTCTTTCTTATCACTTGTTTATACCAATTTTAAATTAATAATAATAATACAAATCAGCTGGGTCAATGGGGAATTCTCTGTTATATATATATATATATATATCCCTTTCGCTTCCATCCTCGGGAATTAGTTGAATTAGTTACATTACATTACAGCTTTCGCATTCGCCTTCTTCGGGGATTCAACGCCCTATCAAGTCCGGTCCCGTGAAGTCCAATATTAGCGAGGCCCGGTACCGTTGGTACATTGTGTTTTAATGTGCTACTTTAACCCATGGTTTTTAAGCCTTAAAATTTTTACCCATAACTAAATAAAAAAGACTCTACCGTGAAACAATTTTAACCTATCAATTAAACACACCAATGAATTTAATGGCTCAACCTCAACCTCAACCAACTTCCTTACCCTTCCTTCTCACCGGTTTATTAAATTTTCAAATTAATAATGAATACATTTTCAAAATATTCATACAGCTCTCTTATCATTGGTTTGTTTTAAAAATTAATAATAATCAACCTCAGCTCAGCTCTTTCGAGTCAATTGAGAATTCTCTGTTATGCAGCCCTCTTTAGCTTCGCTTCAATCCTCCTGTATCATTTAGAACCTTCTTTGAGGATTCAACGCCCCATCAAGTCTGGATCCGGTCTTAGGCAGTCAGTTATGGCCCTCTACCATTCGTACTGGTTTTTTTTTCCAGAGATAGTTAAACATATAAAATGAAATGAAATACTTTTTATTTTACTTTTCATTGAGTGGAAAAACCTATCCCACTTTTTAAAAATCAAATTTAATTATATATTTAATTACCATATATATAATCATGATTCATAAAATCTATTTTTATTTAAATTGTGTTTATTATTTTTTGGATTATGAAAAAATTAAAATAAAACTCTTATCTTATATTATGTTAATAATACCATTTTATGTGCATTATTTTTCTTGTAGGGCAGACTTTGTTTTTAGGAATAGCTTATATCTTTAGAAAAAGAGTGAAGGAAGGTAAATCCGTATTTGTTTTCATTATTTTAAATAAGTGATAGAAAAGATCATTATTTTTACATAAAAAGAAATAGATAATTTTCGTTATATCTTATTAAAAATATACATTTCCGAAGGTAAATTCGTATTTGTTTTCATTTTTTAAATATATAATGTAAAATATTATTATTTCTATTTATAAAAGAAATTGATAGTTTTCATTATATTTTATTAAAAATATACTATTTTTCTCTAATACGTGTGTCGGATTGCATGCAGATTAATTTATAGGAAAGACATCACTTCTAACTTTGCTAGAGTTTAGGGTTTAGGTTTTGGGGTTTAGGGTTTATGTTTTTGTGTTTAGGATTTAGGGTTTTATGTTTATGTTTTAGGGTTTATAACACTTGAGTAAATTCTTTTAATAAACACTTAAATCAAAGTTACAAAATTCTTCCTAAATTGTTATAAAATTCATAGGGTTTATGGCTTAGGATTTAGGGCTTGGGGTTTAGGTTTTGGGGTTTAGGTTTTGGGGTGTATGGTTTAATATTTACAACAATTTAGTAAATTCCCTTAATAAACACTTAACTAAAAGTTACAAAATGCTTTTAAGAATGTTATAAAATGCCTATGGTTTAGTGTTTAGTTTACAAGGTTTATTGTTTAGGGTTTAGGGTTTGGGGTTTACGGTTTAGTGTTTATGGTTCAAGTTCAGGGTTTATAACACTTTAGTAAATTAATTTAATAAAGACTTAAATAAAAGTTACAAAATGCTTGTTAAAACGTTATAAAATGCTTAGAGTTCAGGGTTTATGGTTATAACACTTTATTAAATGCTTTTGATAAACACGTTAAAAAGTTACAAAAATGTATTTTAAAACGTTATAAAATTTCTAGTGTTTAGGGATAGGGTTTATGGTTGAGGGTTTGGGATTTATAACACTTTCAGAAATTCTTTTAATAAGAACATAAAAAAAAAGTTACAAAATGCTTGTTAAAATGTTATAAAATGCTTAGGCTTTAGGGTTTAGGATTTAAAATTCTATAAAATGCACATGGTTTAGTGTTTAGGGTTTATAACAATTTAGTAAATGCTTTTAATAAACACTTTAAAAAAGTAAGAAAACTCTTGTGAAAATGTTATAAATTACTCAGGGTTTAGAGTTTAGGGTTTAGGGTTTATAAAACTTTAGTAAATCCTTTTAGTAGACACTCAGAAAAAAGTTACAAAACACTTGCTAAAAAATTATAAAATTCTTAGGGCTTAGGTTTGAGGTGAACTTTAGTAAATTATTTTAATAAACACTTTAAAAAAAGTCACAAAACTCTTGTGAAAATTTTATCAAATTCTTAGGGTGTATGTGTAGGGTTTACAAAACGCTTATTAAAATGTTATAAAATGTTCACGTTTTAAAATGTTACAAAAAACTTGCTAAATTCTAATAAAATGCTTAGGATTTAGGGTTTATAACAATTTAGTAAATTCTTTAAATAAACACTTCAAAATAAAATTTACGAACACTTCTTAAAATGTTATAAAATACTTAGGGTTTAGGGTTTGGGGTTTAAAATTTTATAAAGTTCTTACGGTTTAGGGTTTAGTTTGGGGGTGTGGGTATTAGGGTTTATGGTTTATGGTTTTGAGGGTTTAGGGTTTTTTATTGTGTATGGTTTTTTTTAGGGTTTTTAGGGTTTAGGTTTTTTTAGGGTTTAGGGTTTGGGGATTAACGTTAGGGGTTTATGGATTAGGGGTTTAGGGTTTATAGAACTTTAGTAAATGGTTTTAGTAAACACTTACATAAAATTCACAAAACACTTTTTAAAATGTTATAAAATCCTTATGTTTTAGGGTTTGGGGTTTAGGGCTGAGTGTTTAGGTTTTGCGGTTTAGGGTTTAGAGTTTATAAGACCTTAGTAAATGCTTTCAAGCTTTAGGCTTTAACGTTTATGGTTTATGATTTATAACGCTAAAGTTACAAAATGCTTTTTAAAATATTAAAAAAAATAGCATTAGGGTTTAGGGTTTAGGATTTATAACAGTGGTAAATTATTTTAATAAACACTTAAATAAATGTCTAAAATGCTTTTCAATATGTCCTAAAATTATTAGGGTTTAGGTTTTAGTGTTTGTTTAGGTTTTAGTGTTTGAGGGTTTACGGTTTAGGGTTTTAGATTTATGGTTTAAGGTTTACAAAATAAAAGTTACACTTAAATTAAAGTTGCATAA
>APFE031249066.1:0-13784 GCA_000404065.3 Pinus taeda
AATCTACTCTACCTTACATTCTAATGTGCTCCATGACATCTACTTCACATCTCCTTCCATGTTGAGAACATCAAAGCTTTATTCAAATTCTTCAAAAGTACAAAGTACAACAAATTTCTCCAAAGCTTTCAAAAGCCATCAAGGAAGAACTACAATATTAAGAACTAGGGACTAAAAGACTAAAAATACTAACTAATGAAGGAGAGAGATCTCCTATTTATACAAAAAGATGAGAACCATCTCATTAATGATAATCCATGAATCTCTCCCTCTACCTCTACAGTCCTAATCAAAATAGGAATTGATAAGACACATGTCTTTTTAGAGTTACAATATAATTAGGAGATGTGACACATATCCTCATGATCCCATGATTCTTTCCACTCAAATTCGAATTTGGCCTTAGAGTGCCACATAAGGGTCTTCTAGAAGCCTCCTTTCAAACTACACATGTCAACAATCTCAACCCCTTGGTTAGGTATAAGCTTATGCACATTATTTCCTAAATTTTAACCACAGATTCACTTAAAAGGCTTATAATTAATAAATATTGGAAAAACATAAATGTGGCCCAATGATAATGAAAGTGAGATGAATGTGGTGACATAGTAGTGAAATGGAGGTGATATAATGGACATAATAGTGAAAGTGTAATGGAAATGAATGACATTTTAAAGTCTCAACACCCAGTTTAGGCTCCAATCTAGGGATGATTTTGAGTATGGGTTGTTGATTTGAAATGGATTACTATATAATTTTTCATCCTGATTATTAACCTCTAAGTGAGGATTAGGACTGATCCTAAAATTTATAAAGCAGGGCCAATATTAAAACTCTTCATTTGAGTTCCAAAAAATGCATTTTTGGGGTGAAAATCATCATTTTCCAATCCATTGGCTCCAACGGTAGTACACATTGAGAGTTTCAAACTAGTTATCATGGAACAAAAACATAGTTTAGATGGGAGAGTTATGACCTCCATAGGTTGACCTATGGATATGGCCATCACATTTCCAAGTGGATGCCATGTCAACACTCATTACTCAGACACATGGAGCTAGTCACCTTTAAACTTTCAAGAATATTCTAAAGGATATAAAACCGATCCTGATCTGAATTTGGAATATTAGACTGCTGTGCTAAGATCCTCATCAAAATATAAAGTTTTTCTTGAGGTTTGTACTCCAAAATAGCAAGTAAAAACATGAGTTTTTATGTGTGTTTTCTTAAGTTAATTTCATGAAAAAAAACTTTAAAAATGAAATCAAAACACTAAATGGAAGCATTCATCAATCAATAATACACCATCCAGTGATAAAGGAGTTCACTCCTCCTGGGCTACATCTCCTTGGATCAGTTCTAAAGGCATGACCCCTTCTCATTATGCTCAATATCTAGAAAAGAAGAGTGCATAAACTATTGAAATGGAATGGTTAGTTTCTCCTTCAAAGAAACAAATTCTGCAAAATCTCTCTCTCCATACACATGTTAACCTATAGTCAAACGTGTAAACCTTTATAAAACATAGGCATCTTACACCAAGACCCCATAGTCCAACTTCAAAGAGCATAAACAGTACCACAATCCACTTGAAGTACATAAACAAGTCTCTTCTCCAAAACATATATAGACAAAAGAGGAATAAAAGCTACAACACTGATGCAATGACTGTTGTAGAAAGCACATAAAGGCTAGAAAACCCCTGCAAGGTCATCTCCATCTTCAAACTCCTCCATAAACTGAATCAACACTCTGGTTGACCATGGCACCCATAGGATTCAATTTGCAAAAATACTATCCAGAAGTGCTCCTTTTATCATGATATATGCTCCAATGAGTCAAGAATATCCAAAAATGGACATCTATCCTATTTTTGCACACAATTTGGTCGAAAAATGGAGAATTTATGATCTCTCCTAGTTAGACCACTATTTGCTCCACAAATTTCTCAAAAACTGGCATCGATCCTACAATTTCGCCCCAAAAATCACTAACTGGGGCGAAAATTTTGCCCACCACCAGGCACAATTGTAGGATGGTTAATTCCACCCATAACTCCGCAAATGATTATAAAAAAATCTCAGCCCTATTGGTCATAAGGCGCGGTTAGGGTCTGGCGGTTATGGGTGGCGGTTATGGTTTCGTTAACCGTCTGTGGCTTGGCAGAAGTTTTCACATAATGTCTCTTGGTCCAGTGGTTAGGATGGCGGTGACAATTACCATGGCGGTTACAATAGCTACTACGACTAGGCATATAGGTGGTCACATGGGGGGGCGGTTAAGTCTGCCCGCCTCCCAACCTTGTGGTTAGTAAACCTTAAAACAAACCTGCAACCCATTATAGTTAAGTAACAATATCTAGGCGGGTTGAAAAAATGTTGTGCTATGCTATGGGAGGTCATAGGGTCGAGCCCGACCTCTGACCTGTCTTTCCAACAAAAAATTGATCGGTCATTAGGAGGACATGTGGCAGCCTATAGCTTAGCCACGTGTCACCTCCTTATTGGCCTGAACCTAAACACATGGACCAATCAGACATGACCAACTCAACGAAATATTTCGAGAATATTCCCCTTTCCATCTAGGTGGTACGGATGCTCATTCAGCATCCGAGTCAGCCACCTGCAAAAATTTTCCCTGTTTGACAAAGTGAATAGATCACATTTATGGGAGCATACGGTGTCCGTTTTGCATGAAACGAGTTGCACCGGATTTAGGATGATGAGAACTACACGGTCATTTAAGTTCCACACCATTCTAACAACTTTTATTTTTTGGAAAATTTTGAGCTCCTGATCACTCTTCCCCACTGAAAAACTTTTGGTCTCCAAAAGTTCACTTTCATTTGTTCAGCATTTGAAGGTACAATTCCTTCATTTTTCCAAACTCGAACCAATCGATGTTTGTAGTGCCTTGACTTTATACTTGTCCTTGCTCTTTCTACAGCTGAACTAGAAATATAATATAACCAAAGAATTCAAGTTCAATGTTCTTCTCGGCTTCTCCATGTCGCTATGGCCATCCACAACAATATCCTTCCCAAGAAGAATTCCAAGGCACTCCTCTGTAAAATCCATATAGAGGATAAGATCTCTAAATATTTTGATAAATGAACCGAAACAAATTTCACATAGTGAATACTTGCATAAATTGAGTGCTTAACACATTTGTAACATACTGAATGTGCTGCAACTACTCATATAACAATTTTAAAATAATTTCTTAAACTTCAAATAAAAATGCATTTTACAAGATGCAATAAACTTGACTCTCAAATTTTCCATTCAAATTGACTATCAACAAGCCAAACTAGCATAATAATGCCCAAAGAAAAAAATGTTGCATATAAATGATTTATTTATGAACATCACTTTTACAAATTACCCAGCTATGGGGATATGAAACTAGTGCAAAACAAATATTTACAAACTTCAATTGGACAAATGCTTCGACCATTTCTTACCCAACTAGGTAAATGAACCCTCTATTTGAACTTTTTCTTCTTCTGAAGCTGCTTCAGGGATGGTCACATATTGTGCCACTTTTTCTTTTGCCTCTTCCTCTTCTGGTGCTTGCATAATTTGCTTGCCTTTGCTAGGATGAAGTTGTGGAAACAATTTCCAACACTTCATGACCCAATGCCCATGAATATTGCAGTGAGTGCAAAAGTTCTTTTGAGCTTCTCTTGGATCACATGTCTTTAACCTTGGATGATATTTTCTCTTTTCGGTCTCAATTCCATTAGACATGAAATCTTCTTGATGATTGCTTTCCTTTTATCACACTTATCTACACAATAGTTAGATGAAATATAAAAGGTGCATGGAAACAAATTCCTCAACATGTTATTCAAATCAGCATGTTGTTTTCCATTATGAAGAGCATTTGAATTAACAAGATGATTATACCTCTTTTTTCTGTCATTTGGCTTACGCTTCTTGCGTAACGAACTTGCATGGCAAGAAGAACTTAACTTTGTTTCTTATTCAACTTTTTCATCTCTCTTTGGAGATGTTTTGCACTTCAAGTCCTCCTTATTCTTGAGGAACCGAGTAGGTACCAATTCTGGATGCAAATCCCAACATTTTTCCTCGTCATGTCCTCTTTTATGGCAAAAGGAACATGATACCCAAGAGTTGTCACTAGAAGACTATTCTTCTTTTGCAACATAGCATAATCCTTCATATTTAGGCCTCTCCTTTCCCTCAATTTTATTTTTAATGCCTTGATGGTTTACTCTAAGGCCTCCTCCCTTGTAAGCCATCTTGGTCAAGAGCTTGGATCCAATGCCTTTACTATGTTTTTCAAAGGCTGCAAATGAATTTACATGAACACTTTCATGTAAAGAAGAAGCATCTAAAATATTACCATTTGCCTCATCTTTTGATTGAGGTAAAAATATATTTTCAAACCCTCTTTTGATTCTGGATGTGTCCTCTTGGACTCTTTGGCTCTCTTCTTTCAGCTCCTTGAATTTGGGTGCTGATAGAACCTCATCCTCCACATCATATGTACAAAAGGTACAAACTTGTCCATATTCCTTCTCTAAGGGACTTTCTACACTAGCATCTTGCATAAGAGTTGTAGAAAAAAATGAAGATTGTGGTTCATCACCATTCTTGTTACCTTCTCCCCTTGGAGAAAATTATCCTCTTGGAGGTCTAGAGCTTTCACCTTGCAATTTTTTGGGTTGTGTTATATTCTTTCCACGACTAGCCCTATATTAGGTGGGCGAACCTACCTATGGTTTTATGCATTGTTTTCGTACATGGTTTTGGGCACGATGGTTTTCGTTCCATGGTATTTTGTATATCTGGTCAAGGGAAATATGGTTATGTTCTAATCCAGGGTTAATGGATTGGGGTTTATGGATGCTTCGACATGTATATATATGTATTGTAACATTGAAAGGAACATAATGAAAAATCAATCTGGTAGTCCCGGTTTTGGGATCTAGGGGAAAATCTCTATGTATATTTATTTTATGTGTTATGCTCCTGCCTTTGTTTATTTTTCTGTTTTTAGAATTCGTATGCAGGTAATTTCTGTACGGTGTTAAAAACTACACAATTTGGTATTCCTCTCTTCAAAGGGGATTTTCACCATTTCTGTGATATCTAAGAAAGCCTTTCTAAAAGCCTTCACATCCTATGACATTCTTGCAAGCTATCCTCCTTGGGACATTCTTTTCTTGAAGCTTCTTTTGCAACTTGAGGTAGAACTGGTGGTAGAGATTGTAACAATCTTGCTCTCCTTTCCAAAACCTTCTCCTCACTTGAGCTTCAAAAAACATTCACTTGCAAACAATAGTCAATTCCTCCTTGCACAAATCAAGCTAGTGCTCTGATACCAACTTGATCTAAATTTGGAATATTAGATTGTTGTGCTAAGATTCTCATCAGAATATAAAAATGTGCTTGAGGTTTGTACTCCAAAATAGAAAGTAAAAACATGAGTTTTATGTGTGTGTGTGTTTTAAGTTAATTTCACGAAAAGAACTTTAAAAATGAAATCAAAACACTGAATGGAAGCATTCATTAATCTGTAATACACCATCCATTGATAAAGGAGTTCACCCCTCCTGGGCTACATCTCATTGGATCAACTATAAAGGCATGACCCCTTCTCATTATTCTCAATGTAGAAAAGAAGAGTACATAACATGTTGAAATGTAATGGTTAGTTTCTCCTTCAAAGAAACAACTTTTGCAAAAGTTCTCACTCCATACCCATGTTAACCTATAGTTAAACATGTAAACGTTCAACAAACATAGGCTTCTTCTACCAAGACCCCATACTCTACTTGAAAGAGCATAAACAATACCAAAATCCACTTGAAGTACATAAACAAGTCTCTTCTCCAAAACACATATAGAGAAAAGAGGAATAAAATATAAAGCACTGATGTAATGGTTGTTTCAAAAAGCACATGGAGGCTAGAAAACCCATGCAAGGTCATCTCCATCTTCAAACTCCTCCATAAACTGAATCAACACTCTAGTTAACCATGATACCCATAGGCTTCAATTTGCAAAAAACATATCTAGAAGTGCTCCTTTGATCTTGAGACCTACTCCAATGAGTCCGTAATATCAAAAAATGGCCATCTAGCCTCTTTTTACACCCAATTTGGTCGAAAATTGGATAAATTATGACCTCTCCTAGTTAGGCCACTATTCGCTACACAAATTTCTCAAAAACTGGCACCAATCCTACAATTTCGCCCACCGCCGGGCACAATTTTAGAATGGTAAATTATGCCCATAACCTTGCTAACGGTTATAAAAAAAATGTTAGCCCTACCGGTCACATGACGCGGTTAGGGTCTCGTGGTTAATGGTGGCGGTTGCGGTTTCGTTAACCGTCTATGGCTTGGTAGAAGTGTTCACATAACGCTGCTTGGTCCGGCGGTGATAGTTACATGGTGGTTACAATAACTACTGCAGGTAGGCGGATAAGTGGTCACATAGGGGGCGGTTAAGTCCACCCACCCCCAACCTTGTGGTTAGTAAACCTTAAAACAATCCTGCAACCCATTATAGTTAAGTAAAAATGCGTAGGGAGGTTGGAGACATGTTGCGCTGTGCTATGGGAGGTTGCGAGATTGAGCCTAGCCTCCAACTTGTCTTGCCAACAAAATTTTGATCAGTCATTAGGAGGACATGTGGTGGCCTTCGGCTTAGCCATGTGTCACCTCCTTATTGGACCAAAGCCAAACACATGGACCAATCAGACATCACCAACTCAACATAATATTTCAAGAATATTCCCCCTACGACCTAGGCAGTACAGATGCCCAATCAACATCCCAGTTAGGCATTTGCAAATTTTTTACCTGTTTGACAACATGAACATAACGCGTTTCTAGGAGCATAAGGTGTCTGTTTTGCGCGAAACGAGTTGTACCATATTTAGGAAGACGAGCTCTATGCGATCATTCAAGTTCCACACCATTCCGAAAACTTTTATTTTTGGGTAATTTTGAGCTCCTGATCACTCTTCCCCACTGAAAAACTTTTGGTCTCCAAAAGTTCGCTTTCATTTGTTCAACATTTGAAGGTACAGTTCCTTCATTTTTCCAAACTCGATCTAATCAATGTTTGTAGTGACTTGATTTGTACTTTTCTTGGTTCTTTCTCTAGCTGAACTTGAAATATAATCTGACCAAATAATTCAAGTTCATTGTTCTTGTCGGCTTTTCCATGTCGCTATGGACATCGACAATAACTTCCTTCCCAAGAAGAATTCCAAGGCGCTCTTCTGCAAAATCCTTATCAAGGATAAGATCCCAAAATATTTTGACAAATGAACCGAAACAAGCTTCACATAGTAAATACTTGTATAACTTGAGTGCTTAACACAATTGTAACATACTGAATGTGCTGCAACTACTCATATAATAATTTTAAAATGATTTCTTAAACTACAAATAGAAATGCATTTTACAAGATGGAATAAACTTGACTCTCAAATTTTCCATTCAAATTGATTATCAACAAGCCAAACTAGCATAATAATTCCCAAAGAAAACATTGTTGCATATAAGTGATTTATTTATGAACATCACTTTTACAAATTACCCAGCTATGGGGATATGCAGCAAGCACAAAACAAAGATTTACAAACTTCATTTAGACAAATAGTCCGACCATTTCTTACCCAACCAGGTAAATGAACCCTTTAATTGAAATTTTTCTTCTTCTGAAGCTGCTTCAGGGATGGTCGCATCTTGTGCCACTTTTTCTTTTGTCGCTTCCTCTTCTGGTGCTTGCATAATTTGCTTTCCTTTAATAGGATGAAGTTGAGGAAACAATTTCCAACACTTCTTGACCCAATGCGTACTGATATTGCAGCGAATGAAAAAATTCTTTTGAGATTCTCTTGGCTCACATGTCTTTAACCTTGGATGAGATTTTCTCTTTTCGGTCTCAATTCCATTAGACATGAAAATCTTCTTGATAATTGCTTTCCTTTTATCACACTTATCTACACAATAGTTAGATAAAAGGGAAAAGGTGCATGGAAACACATTCCTCAACATGTTATTCAAATCAACATGTTTTTTCCATTATGAAAAGCATTTGAATTAATAGGATGATTATACCTATTTTTGTTATCCTTTGGCTTACGCTTCTTGCGTGAGATACTTGCATGAAAAGAAGAATTTAACTTTGTTTCTTCTTTAAGTTATTCATCTCTCTTTGGAGATGTTTTTCAGTTCAAGTCCTCCTTATTATTGAGGAACCAAGCGGGTACCAATTCTGGATGCAAATCCCAACATCTTGCCTCGTCATGTCGTCTCTTATGGAAAAAGGAACATGATACCCAAGAGTTGTCACTAGAAGACCATTCTTATTTTTCAACATAGCCTAAGACATAATATTTAGGCCTCTCCTTTACCTCAATTTGATTTTTAAGCCTTGAAGGTTTACTCCAAGCCTTCCTCCCTTATAACCCATCTTGGTCAAGAGCTTGGATCCAATGAATTTACTATGTTTTTCAAAGGTTGCAAATGAATTTACATCAACACTTTCATGTAAAGAAGAAGCATGTAAATTCTTACCATTTGCCTCATCTTTTAATTGAGGTATAAAGATGTTTTCAAACTCTCTTTTGATTCTGGATATGTCCTCTTGGACTCTTTGTCTCTCTTCTTTCAACTACTTGAATTTGGGTGCTAATAGAATCTCATCCTCCACATCATGTGGACAAAACATACAAAATTGTCCATTTTCCTTCTCTGAAGGACTCTCTATACTAGCATCTTGCATAAGAGTTGTAGAAAAACATGAATATTATGGAGAAGGTGGTGGTTCATCACCATTCTTGTTATCTTCTTCCCTTGGAGAACATTCTCCTCTTGGAGGTCTAGAGCTTTCACCTTGCAATTTGGTATTCCTCTCTTCATAGAGGATTTTCACCAATTCTGCCATATCTAAGAAATCCTTTCTAAAATCCTTCACATCCTCTGACATTCTTGCAGGCTCTCCTCCTTGGGACATGCTTTTCTTGAAGCTTCTTCTGCAACTTGATGTAGAACTGGTGGTAGAGATTGTAACAATCTTGCTCTCCTTTCCAAAACCTTCTCCTCAATTGAGCTTCAAAACACAGTCACTTGCAATTAACAATCAATTCCTCCTTGCACAAAGCAAGCCAGTTCTATGATACCAACTTGATATGAATTTGGAACATTATATTGTTGTGCTAAGATCCTCATCATAATATAAAAATGTGCTTGAGGTTCGTACTCCAAAATAGCAAGTAAAAACATGAGTTTTTATGTGTGTTTTCTTAAGTTAATTTCATGAAAAAAACTTTAAAAATGAAATCAAAACACTGAATGGAAGCATGCATCAATCAGTAATACACTGGCCATTGATAAATGAGTTCACCTCTCCTGGGGTACATCTCATTGGATCAACTCTAAAGGAATGAACCCTTCTCATTATGCTCAATGTCTAGAAAAGAAGAGTACATGAAGTGTTGAAATGGAATGGTTAGTTTCTCCTTCAAAGAAACAACTTCTGCAAAAGTTGTCACTCCATACACATTTTAACCTACAGTAAAACATGTAAACCTTCAACAAACATAATCATCTTACACCAAGACCCCATACTCCAACTTCAAAGAAAATAAACAGTACCACAGTCCACTTGAAGTACATAAACAAGTCTCTTCTCCAAAACACATATAGAGAAAAGAGGAATAAAAGCTACAAAACTGATGTAATGACTATTTTAGAAAGCACATGGAGGCTAGAAAACCCCTGCAAAGTCATCTCCATCTTCAAACTCCTCCATAAACTGAATCAACGCTATGGTTGACCATGGCACCCATAAGCTTAAATTTGAAAAAATCCTATCCAGAAGTGCTCCTTTCATCCCGAGACCTACTCCAATGAGTCCATAATATCCAAAAATGGCCATATAGCCTCTTTTTGCACCCAATTTGGTCTAAAACTTGAGAAGTTATGACCTCTCCTAGTTAAGCCACTATTCGCTCCACAAATTGCTCAAAAACCAACACCGACCCTACAATTACGCCACAAAAAGCGCTAACTGGGCGAAAATTTCACCCACCGCTTTATGCAATTGTAGAATGGTTAATTTTTCCCATAACCATGTCGGTGATTATAAAAAAAATGTCAGCCCTACTAGTCACATGACATGGTTATGGTCTGGCGGTTAACGGTGGCGGTTGTGGTTTCGTTAACCTTTTACGGCTTGGCGGAAGTGTTGACATAACGCTGCTTGGTCCGAAAGTTAGGTTGGCGGTGACGATTATGTGGTAGTTATAATAGATGCTATGGGTATGTAGATAGGTGGTCACATGGGGGGCAGTTAAGTCCGCCCGCCCCCAACTTGTGGTTAGTAAAACTTAAAACAAATCCGCAACCCATTATAGTTAAGTAACAATGCGTAGGTGGGTTGGAAACATGTTGCGTTGTGCTATGGGAGATCACGGGGTCGAGCCTAACCTTCAACCTGTCTTGCCAACAAAATTTTGATCGGTCATTAGGAGGACACATGGCGACCTCCAACTTAGCCAGGTGTCACCTCCTTATTGGCCTGAACCCAAACACAAGGATTAATCAAACATCACCAATTCAACATAATATTTTGAGAATATTTTGGGAATATTTTGAGAATATTCACCTTGCCATCTAGGTGGCACCGATGCCCAGTCAGCATCCCAGTCAGACACCTGCAAAAATTTTACCTGTTTGACAAAGTGAACAGATCGCGTTTCTGGGAGCATAAAGTGTCCATTTTGCACGAAATGAGTTGCGCCAGATTCAGTACGATGAGCACTATGCAATTGTTCAGGTTCCACACCATTCTAAGAAATTTGATTTTTGGGCAAATTTTGAGCTCTTGATCAGATGCTCACTTTGTTTATTCATTCTTGAATTTAGCCTTGAGCTCCTAGCTATCGTTTTTGTTATAGGCCATTTTTTCACATCGGATCAATGAGCCTCCTAATGGGATCAATCCACATCCTATTCCCCCTTGTCACTAGCTTGCACAAAGCCCTAAGCATGTTCCCTTCATCCACCAGAATTTCATCCCTAAACTGCATCATCTGAGCCAATTTTAGGACCAACGCTCCGTGTATGCTTATTGGTGTGCGATCACCTACAGGTTTCTCCACTATGGCCTACGTTGGTCACGAATAGGTTGCTCCCCTTTGCACCCACATTGGTTCTAGAAGTCTAGGAGAATGATCGGGATTCTGGAAGCTTCCTCTTCTAGGAGTTTCTAGAAGTTGTTTTAACTACTTACCTTCGATAAAACATTCATATCCTATCCTACCCTACTTTGGAGTTTTCACCACTTATCCTTTGATCCTATCCCTCCTCAAAGGTGGATCTGAAACCCTAGATTGGTAATTGGATAAGAACTCCCAACTTACCCTACTTCTCTATATATTGCCAACCTTCTATGCGGTTGGGGCTTGGATTTTGGAGAGTGATTCTGCCCTTGTGCTGCTGCAGTGAGTGGTTATTATCTCATGCATTTAGTGTGATTGGAGGTGCATATGGTGAGAAGGAAAGGATAAGTCAACAACTTGGAGGAGCTCTTCTACAAGATCAACTACTACTTATGGTTGTAATCTTCTTCCATTTATATTAATGAAAATAATTCATTGTTTTCCTATATATGATGTTGTTATTTCATAGATTTCAATATCATGTTAATCTATTGAATGAAGTATTTAGATGATATTGCATATATCTCGTAGTTTCTTGGTTTGTGTTATCTAACTGTTAGGTTCTAATTTTGGTATTCGGAGTTGGAATTGGAGCTTCCAAGGTAAAGAAGGAGAAAAGTGTGAGAATGATTCCAGGTAGGCATCACTCCGCCATCTATTTACTTTAAGGAAAAACATTAGGTTCCTTGTCTCTCTATTGTTCTAGGTTAGCCACCGACCTAGGGGAGATATTTTTTTCCGAAATCATAATTACGTATAACAAATTGGTGACCATACTGGGGAACAAAGTATTCGCTTGGTGGTTTACTTGTACATTGTGTTTGATTACCTCCTTGACATACCTTTGTTGTATCATCCAAACAAGAGTAGATCTAGGACAAGATTTCATTGAGCCTTTTTTTTTTCATTTTTTGTGCCGGAACCCTCTTTCTGAGGCCCAACGCTCCCCAAGTACCTCTGACAGAGCGTTGCACCTCAACTAAGCCCACTCTGTACCAGTGTAGCAACACAGTGGTGCCTCTTTTGCGCCAGGGTTGGTCCTACTTTTGCATAATTTTTTCATTGGTTCTGTTATCACTTAAGAATTCTAATACCAAAATGTCTCACATTAGTTTATG
Source organism: Pinus taeda (assembly GCA_000404065.3). NCBI lineage: Eukaryota > Viridiplantae > Streptophyta > Pinopsida > Pinales > Pinaceae > Pinus > Pinus taeda. Next base: position 12,330 of record APFE031249066.1, read on the forward strand.
GTAAAAGTCAGTGCTAGTCTAAGTTTGATGTTTGTTTGCCTTAGAGTTTGAGTCTTAGGAGTCTTGAGTCAAATATGCATTATCATTCATCACTGGACATTCTCATTTATCACCGGTCTCATAGCCATGTGTCCACATGAGCAATTATTTATGTTGCCTTTACTTAAACAAGTGCCAATCTCAGAAACATCTTATCAGGTTGCAAGTTTCGAAAGGGAAAGGTTAGGTCAAAGAAGGTAGAAGTGAATCATCTACAGGAGAAGCAGTCCAAAAAAGAATAACCAAGCCAGCATGAAGAACATCTGTAGTTGAAAGATATGACATAAGAAAGTAAGGCTGAGTCCAAAGTTTTGATGAATTACCTCTTGAAGTATACTTTGAAGAATGGTGTTTATTGTATTCAGTTTTGAACAAGCTTCATGACATGTGGAGAAACCCATTTCAAGAAAAATAAAGGCTCAAGACATTCGAAGTTTGGTATTGAAACTGTGATTTTTGGAACAACTCAGTGTTTTCGCAGCGCGCTACGAAACCCCTGTAGCAGCCTGTTTTAGCAGAGAAAAACTGTTTTTACTAATCAACTTACAGAAGCTTTCCTGAGCAGCTGAGAACTCCATTTTGCAAAATGAAAGAGGTTTTTATTCCTAACATGCTGCAATACAAAAAACTCTTTCTGTTTCTTCAAATTCATTCTGAGGTGGGAGAAATTTATGGTTGAACTTGCGCTACAAAACTGCTGTAAGTGCAGTTTTTCACAAACAGACTTTTCCTGTTTATCACCTGTTTTTCAAAGACTTATTTTTGGCGGTAGGAACAATGTTTCAAAACACCAAGAGAGGTTTTTGTTCAACATGGACTGATTCAAAAAAGCCTCCTTCAGTTTCCTCAAATTCATTCTGAGCTGGGAGAAATGGGTGACCAAAGTCGCGCTACGAAACTGCTGTAGGTGCTGTTTTATGAGGAAAATGAGCAGTTTAATGGTGAGGTCAGCAGATTTTTGAAGGAAACGCCTAAGAAACATAAGGGATGTCACTTAAGGCTATCCTAGCTATGCAGAGGATGACAAGTGTGCCTTTTTTTAAAGGTAAAATTTTTGTCTCAAGTTAAACTTTTGTAAAGGTACTTTATGACCAATTAGGGTTTAGCAGAAATGGCATACAAGGAGTATTGTTTTGGTTTATACATATGGCTATCAACGAAGCTTCCAACGCATCTGAAATATGGTGATGCTCATAAATTTTGGGGTATTAAAAACTGGGTCATGTTGCTTAGTTTTCGAAGGATGGTAGGAGACAGGGACCAGAAAAACAGGGGTTTTGATCCTAGTGATAAATGATCCATCAGCGCCTTCAGGTATCCAAAGTCAGCCTGTTCTTTGCACCTGTAGCTCAATCATCTCAGCCTAACCAAAAGCAGACAGCTGTCAAAGATCAAGAAAAGAATCATGTTACGAGG
>APFE031249067.1:0-18985 GCA_000404065.3 Pinus taeda
AAGAATGTCGGCAACTCCGGTACGCGCAGCAAAGGCCTTCGACGGAACCAGGGGTTCTCAGCTCGAAGCTGCTAGGGCTTTTCGCTCCCCCACGACGTTTCTTTACCCAGGCTCCGGTCCGGTGAAGAGCTTGCTCCTCTGTTTTGACCCGCGCAGCTGCTGTCCTGCGCAGCTCTTTGCAGGCGGAGGTTCTGGTCTCATAACCAACAGCTTTTTCCAAAGCTGCCTCCCAAGTGAAGGTCTATGCAAGATACACAAAAGAACAACGGCGCTCTTGGCTAAGGGTTTCGGGATTGCAGGTGCGTCCCTGGACGGCACGGCCAGTTCTTGGCTCTCCCTCTCGGCGTTTCGCCTCCCCGGCTTCTTTCCTATGGTTGGCAAGCTATTCATCCATTTGTTGCCTTGTTGCTCAGTTCGAGTGCAGGTTCCCGCCGGCGGAGGGATGTTCTTCATTACCGGACCTGCTTTGAGGCTCGGCCTCTTCCAAGAAGACGCTATCCTTTATCCCTGCGGGGTTTTCTTCATACCCAGGAAAGAAGACCGCTCCTTGTCTGCGGTTCAGAAGAAGTTCCTTCAGCTCCAGGGCTTGGTTTCTTTCCTTCTACTGCTTCTTGGCCCAGGCTCGGTTCCTCTCCCTCAGAACCGCTCAGGGGCGAGAAGTGAGACTTCTTGTCACCTCTCTCTTCCTAAGCTTTAGCTTCCGTCAGCATTCCACTCAGGCACTGGTAGTCTGGAAGTATTTCTGCTTCCAGATTTACCTGCTCTTAAATTTTTTAAAAAATGCCTGCGCAGGGAGGAAGTGCAGCAAGTGTTTGTCGAAACACCACAGAGGGTTGTGGTCTCTGGGGGCAGGGTTCTTAGACACAGACGTGAGATACTGCCTCGGCGGATAGTCCAGCCTCTGCCCGGCCCACAGCCTTGCAGAGAACGACAAATTCATAAGCATTCCGAGTCCTTCCAGATCTTCATAACGCTCCTCTCAGGTAAATCTCTGCTCTTATGGGTGAGCTCTTCAGATTTAGTGCAGGACCTCAAACATAAACTGGATCTTAGGGTGGGGGTTCCTGCTGCTTCTTAAAGGCTCCTCTTTAATGGTAAGCAGCCTGAAAACCTCTTACCCCTGGCATTTTACAATATTCAAAGAAATGATGCAGTCATTCTTTCCCTTCGTTTAAGAGGGGGGGCGGCTGGACAGTCATCTTCAGCAGCAGCATTCTCTTACAAAGATGTTGTCCATGCCCAGATACCCAAGAATGCAGCTCCACCAGTCCAAGGTCCAAAACCTTTTTTGGTGGATAAGCTGGAGGAAACCCCCTCCATCGAAATAATGCATCCTACTATGGACAGACAGTTTCAACTGTTTGCCGAAAAGGGCATTATTTGCAGGTTCAATGGCCTGTGGCCATGCACAACAGATCTCTACAAATGGGTTCACTCCAACTGGACCAACAACTGCAAGGTTCTTCTTTGTTCTAAGGGCTTCTTCATTGTGATTTTTGTTGACAGTGAGGACTATCAAAAAGCTTTAACTGAGGGCCCTTGGTTCTGGGACTCAGCGGGTCTGTTTTTAACCCCCTGGTTCCCAGATTTTGACCCCTCTACAGCCATCATCACCAAACTACCCATCTGGGTCAGACTTCCCAACCTTCCAGCTCATTTATGGCACTTCGCTGTGTTTGAAGGAATCGGTAACAAGCTAGGCCGCCATCTAGCCACAGACACCTCCAGAGGAGAAAAAGGCATCTACACCTTCGCTAGAATCTGCGCAGAAATAGACATGAGTAAAGGATTACTAGATCAGATCGTTCTCAAGATTGGAGACTTCGATTGGACTCAGCCCCTGAACTACGAGAACACAGCGTTCCGCTGCAGAAACTGCCATCTTACAGGGCACCTTCACAGATCGTGTCCAGCGATTCCAGCCCAAAAGAAGAAGGCTGCTCCCAAGCCGAAATCCAAAAGTTGGAAGCCTTGTGACCCGCCTCCCATGGATGACTTCAGCTCCAGCTCGGATGAAGAGGAAGAGAATGAGGACGGGATGGAGGATTCGCCTGCACAGGACCCGCCCCCATCAGGTCCTGTGGAATCCTCGGCCCCTCCTCTTACGCAGAAACGTACTCATGAGACATCTCCTTCAGATTCGGACAAGGAGATCTCTCCGTCAGCACAGCGTAGAATGCTAGTTCCGCCATCCATACAGGATCAGCTTGGATGGGTCAAAGTTGGTAAGAAGAAAGGTAAAAAGGGCCGAACAGGGGATTCCACTCAAGTTGGGTTGAATCCCCAGTGAGGCTCTAGCCTCCTAGCCAGTCTGTTAGCTTCTTGTGTAGCACTGCTCTCTTCTGGTCCACTCCTCAGAGCCGAGGTGGATAGTTCATCCTTGTCGGCTCCCCTGTTCTTTGGGGTTCTGTAGGAGGTCTTTTGGTCAAGATGTCTTTTTCTCTGCTTCGCCTCGGGCTCTTGTTAGCCCGGGCAGCCCTTTTGTACAATATTTTTTGTTTCTTAATACAAATGCTTACTTACAAAAAAAAAAAAAAACGATGCCAGAAAGATGTTGTTGCCTCAAATCGTACCAGCAGCACAAGTGCTGCAAGGGAGATAGGAAGACTCGTAGAGACAGCCTTTTGGTTGATTGTAGACCAGTGCCTAAGACATCTTAAAGAGAGGAGTGCTTAATAGATAATCTATGAGGGGTTTTCAGCACTCCAATTTTCATGTAAAAAGGTAATACAATGGGCTTGGTTCAATAAGCCTTGACTAAGGAAGTTTCAAGACAACACATGGATCCAAATGATGGGGGTATATTTAGGGAAATCTCAAAGAGAAATGGCCTCTGGCCGACACACAACAATGAGACAACTTAAAACTAAAGTTGTAGAAATGGTGGAGAGGAGGAAAGGAAGGAGGGAGGTAGATGCATAGGGCTGTAACAAATAGAATCCTAAGCAGAAATGTTCCAGCAGAAATATGGAATTCGATGTATAGGGCTGTAAACAACATAAAATCCTAAGAAAATATTTTCCAATAGAAATATGGAAGAGGGAGGAGGTGGAGTGATAGAAAAAAACGGAGTACTTATTGAGGTTTCATGCCTATGACGTGGGTACTTCTGTCACCAAACAGTGTGAGAAAGGTTGTGATCATACAGGTACTGTAGGCTAATCTAATAACACAAGTAAATATATAGTTATTATAGGTATTGTAGGCTATTGAGCAACAAAAATAAATCTGTAATACACACAGGCACTATTCTCTATTTAGCAGCTAGGGTAAATCCATGAACCGGGGAGAAACCAACAATCTCATTACACTATTTCAAAGAAGGAAAAACACAAATGAAATGAGATTACCTAGAGGAACTTGCTACACATTAATCATGCTTATAATCAATAGGGAAATTCCATTTATCGCAAAGAGTCCAAATAACCAATCCATACATTCAACACGATGTCAGTGAAGCCCCCATAAAAAGAAATTGAACCAAAATGGCTTCCCAAATATTAGGTCCTACGGGTGAGAAATTCTGGAACAAGCCAACCCTTGTTAAAGTGTTGCTTCCCCCATTTTATAAGAAGAGGGGGAGCTGGAATTATAGTTTACAAAATATCTGAGCTAGAGCTCCATTTGTATGCTAAACTAGCTGTCTCGGCCTATGTAAGGCGTTATTACCCAAAACGATTACAATTAGGATTCAATCCCTTCTTGGAAATAAATGGAAATTAACAAAAAAACAAAGAAAATGGAAAGAGGAAGGAGCAGGTGTCCCCCTATTGTTCCTGTGAAGGTCTTTGGTCAAGACACATCTCAGTTGTGATGCGCATCCCCTGCTGCTCAGCCAGTTTTTGTCATTTCTGCCTTTACTTCGTGAACGACCAGTTCTGTGGAACAAGGAGTGGGTCGCTGCAAGTGCCTATCTCAATGGTCCTTTAATATGTACGGGAGTGAGGCTCCATACTAATTCATTAAGTTTTCATGAGCCTCCCATACTGGTTTAATGTTGCCCATACTCTATTTAATATCACAACTGCCGACCCATCCACCTTAAGAGCTCTGCACAATCATTTCGGTGCTCTAATACACCTAGGGTTGCGTTAATGATGTAATAAGAGTCCTTTGGATGTGGGCCTCTATCGTTGAAATATCATGAAGTAGGCATGCACTGATTTCCCCTTAGGCCCCCTTTGCTTCAGCCCCTTTCTGCTTATTCATATCACCTAACCGTGGGTTGTGACCCAACGCTTAGCCCTTGGGGGCTAAGGCTCTCAACTATTTTCCGTAGGACCTTTTTCCTTTGTAACATGGAATGCCTTTGATAACTCTATATACCTCATCATTCAATCTCTCAGACACGAAATCCTTATAAAATATAACCTATGAAACATCGCATCTGAGGACCCTTTTCCTTATCGCAATCGCAACTGGGGAGGAGTATCGGTGGGGGAAAGAAGCTTACACTTTGTGCAACCGTCAATCGGCAATCTGCAGGGTGATGTCATCACTTCCATGTTTCACCCGATGTGTGGTGACACATGTCACCTGGAAATGGCCGCATAAGACCCTTGAAAACGCTGAAACTAAGTGACACATGTCCACCCGTATTGCCATGTTAGCATCTATACTTCCATGTTAGCAATGACTTCAGCTACCATGTCAGTTCTAAGGACCAACCATATGCCACCACGTGGCCCCCATAGAGGAGAGAGAAAATGGCTTGCCCGACCCTGTTTTCACAAGCATTTCCTTTGTAAATTGATTAAGGCCTCCTTTGGCACTTTAACACTAAGGGCCTGAATTATCGACGATTTACGCTATCAACATGTTTCACACCCCACAATTCCTTAAGAATGGCCCATCACGGGATAGCAGGACTGTTGGCCTATGGGACTGGGGGGTCTGTGGGCTCACCGATATGTGGGATGAGGGATCAGAGGACTGCGAGATGCGGGATTGCGGGACTGCAGGATCGTAGGGCTACGAGATCGCAGGAGTACAGGATTTTGAGGTCCACGAGGTTGTTGATATTCGGGATGCAGGACATACAGGATGCGGGATCGCAGTACTACGGGACTGTGGGGTTGTTGATATGTGGGATGCGGGACTTGCAAGATGTAGGACCAACAGGATGCGACATGGCCAATATGCGAGACTGCGGGACTGTGGGACTGCCCACCGCCGATCGTTGATAAGCCATACTACCATGTGGAGGAGAGAGAAGGGGGCAGCCCTGCCTTGATTTTTTCTCTCATTTCCTTTATATATTCGGCCTCATAGACAATGTTACACTATATTGAAAATCGCAACACTGCGAGGCTTTCAAGTTAGGACCCTATCGATCATCAATACGTTGATATGCCGATGTGCCGATGATGTGATACTGCAGGAGCAGGGCTACGATATTGGCGATCGGTTTTGTAAACCGCTAATAAACCGTAAGCCTGTGCCTGGGACCCCTCAGATAGCCAATTTGCCTTCATCCTTGGGTCATTTCTCTTTGTTTTACGAGCTTTACAATGGTAACTTCAACATGCTCTAACTTCTAATCCAGGAGTCCATTTTTGGACTTCCATATACTGTTGGAAAGCTCTTTCAGAGCTCTAGGAAATGGAGAGGGTATGGTTTATCTCTGAGAGAATTTGTGGCATTGGAAATGGCTTAAAATTCACTACTGTTAGGCATTATGGACAGTTGACAACTCGTAAAGTAGTGAGTGACAAGTATATGGGGTGTTGTGTACAAGTGGTACTCATTATATGTTGTACATTTGGTACTATTGTACATGTACATGTGGTACTATTGTATATGTGGTATTGTGTGCATGTCGTACATGTTGTGTTGTGTACATGTGGTATTGTGTGCATGTCGTACATGTGGTATTGTGTATGTGCATTGTGTAGTTACGGTATCATGACAGGTGTATGTGTTGTGTTGTACATTGAGTGTAGGTTTATGTGCTTTGTTATACACCAATTGTAGGTGTATGTGTTGTGTTGTACACTAAGTGTGGGTGTATGTGTTGTGTGGTACGTCGAGTGTAGGTGTATGTGTTGTGTTATACGCTAGGTGAAGGTGTATTTGTTGTATATCAGGTGTAGGTGCATGTATTTCATGGTGTTGTTTAACATGTGTGGTTTTATGCATGTAGTGTACACTATGTGTATGTGTACGTGATTGAAGAGAAGAGAAGGAACTAGTTGCATGTTGGGTGTTGAAACTGATATAATGTGTGTACGAAAAAAGCAAAGGCAAAAGCAAAGAACCGATTAAAGGATAAGTATAAGTATTTTATTTTGGTTTTAACTATGCATGTGATCTATGATTTTTTATTTATGATGGTTGCATTTTGAGCTAACAAGATGTGATATGCTTATACATGATGATTTGATTGAAGAGCTAGTTTGACTTGTTGTGGTAGGAAATAAACAGAATTGCAGGTGTACCTTATTGAAAAGCTACCAATGAGGTTTGATTTGAATTTGTTTTGATTCTAATGACAATTATGTGCTTGGTACAGGAAAACATGGAAATTCCTGGCTTGGGTGGTTGGATTGACTGCCAAAGAATTAACAACAACAACAATAAAGGAATTGGAACAAGCATCAGTGTGTTGGTAAAGCATTCAAGAGTAGGGCTAATGTGAGACACTAGTACCCAATTGTGTCCATTGATTTCCATGAGTGTGCTATGACCGATATGATGGTTTGAGGCACAGATGCACCTTGGGTTTTGGACCTTCTGATGTGAGGAAACCTTACCAAGGGATGTATCACCCTGGAAAGGGGATGTCATGGAACTTGGAAGGTGAGTGACAACATAGAAGTTGGTTATCAGATTTCCTGAGGGACTATGTATCATAGAAGGGAAGGTCAGGGAATGGATTTATTTTGGTCATTAGCATTACCAGATGGAATCAGATGCACATTGAGAGTGTGCTATGGAACAATGAGTCAGTAACTGTTCACCAAGGGAACAAGTAGCACAAGGATTGTTTCGTTGGATATTGGATGCAGACTTTGAATTTGGTGGTGGATTCTAGACTTCCTGGGAAGGAGGTGAACCATGGTATTACTTTGAGGGTGGAGGTGTGAGCCTTTGGATTCCCTTATTGTTGATGCAGGCTATGTATCCTTCATTATGTTTCGGTTGAGGCTAAGGAGTTTTGGTATATGTACATATTTATGTATGGTTGTTATTGTAAATACCATAATGAGTTGTGTTATAAGGCTCTAGTACATGGTATAATTTTCATGCCTTCAGCAAGATCTCATTATAAATACTGGAACAATTTGGGTTATAAAGCTCCATGGACAATATATTTTGGTTTTCAATGGTTTTGTTAGTTATAGGTGTCATAGAACACCGAGGATGGTGTTCTCCTAAGGGGGAGGGGTCTATAACAACCCCAAATTAAAGTTCATGTAATAAAGCTAATAAAGGAAAAATAAGACCAAGGTCATGGGACACATATTCCAAGCTAAATGTTGGGAAAAAAATCCTAGTGGGTGTTTAGTTGGTTTAGTATGGCTAAGGAAATTGGCAAAGGCAATGACAAAGGTTTTGAAGAGGAAAAGAGGCATTAATTAGCATTTTATTTATGAAAATAATGGAAAATATGAGAAAAGGAAGGTGAAAGGTCACAAAATTGCATGTGAGCAAAATTGAAGGAAAAATAGAGGAAAATAAAGAAAATAATGGCCTTAATGATAAAAAGGCTTCTAAGAATCATTTCATATACTTTTGTTTATTCAATGTTTTTCACTCTCATTCTATTCTCTGTCTCTCTCATACTCTTACACACTTAGAGAAATCTTCGAGCATTGTTGGAGCATGCTTGGAGCACTCTAGTTTTCATTGGATTTGGACAAGAAAGCAAAGGAAATCAAGGATTAAGCAAGGAAAAGTTGTATCAAGCAGCTACAGTGGGATTACTTGTAGGTATTGGGTTGCATGTGTGATTTCCTTACTAGTTTTGGCATGCATGGTACATGCATGTGTGTATTTGGTTCTCTTGTTGTCATTGGCATGGGTTTTTCCAAGTGTGACAGTGGTTTTAGCTTTGCCGTTCCCTTTCTAAATAGTCATAATGTGATGGGGTTCTTTCATTCGGTTGAGATTTGAATTGTCATATGGTTTTGGAACCAGACGAGGTGGTCTCAGGAAAAGTCCCAAGGGCCTAGGAATCCCTTGAATGGTTTTGGCGGGATTACGGTGAAGCTTGAGGGTGGAGACGGGTAAATTCCTCAAGGTATTGGTGAAGCAATCTAGATTCATCCAAGCTTTTTTAGGGTCTAGTGATCCCTTGACCATTTTTGGCGTGATTGTTGTAAAGCCTGGTAGTGTATCTTATTGTTTTGGGCTTAGGCATCCCTTGATCAATAATGGCGGGATTGCGGTAAAGCCTGGTTGTGCAGGTGCTTGTTTCGAGCCTAGGATTCCCTTGAATGCTTTTGGTAGGATTGTGGTAAAGCCTGAGGTATCCCTGGTTGTTTCGTTGTGAGTCCCACATCCATGATGGCAATATGGCACGGGGGTGATTGGATGAAATAAATATTTGGTTCAGCCCAATCTATGGTCGGGAAGTACGTGGAAGTCCCTAACTTGGTTGGCTTTAATGGTTGTTCTATCATGGTGATTATTTTGGTTATATGTTGGTTACAAGCATGGTTTCATAATAGGTTCTAGTTATGGCTCTTGATATGTTTTGATTAATTGATGAATGGTTAATGAATGCATGAGCTAACAAATGTTATGGCACCTATTATGAGAGGGAATTATACCTTCTTGATTATTATCAAATACGTATCAGACCCCTATGTTTTGATATGCATTCATGACCTGTAGATTTCATGTTCTCAATATGTTTGATGAAATGACTATCATGGTTAGGCCTTGATAGGTCAATTATTTGATCAATTTTTGTATGAATGGTATTGTCTTAATCTTATTTATCATTTTGGAAAGTTTCATTAAGTTCTCTGGAGACAAACCCTGAAAAGGTGGCACTAATTTTGGGGTCGCGAGCTCAGAACTGAGAAATTGGGACTGCAGTCGCTACCTTGTAGGCTTATCCATGCAACTGAGAGTCTAGATCACTAAAAAGGCAAGTTAGCTTAGGGTTTTGGCACCTAGAGTGGTTGTTTAGCTCATGTGGGTCTTGTAGTTCCTAAGGAAGGTTAGTAAAGTTTTAGTTTATTGATTCCACTTCCTTAACTATACTTAGGAGGTTGAGGTCATGTCATAGTAGCCCTCAACTCATGTTTACCCCGATAGGCCAGTGAATGTGGATCAATTTGGGAGGGGTGGTTACAATTCACATGGTGTAGATTCATACATTATGGAAATTTGGATTAAAGGCCTTGGGTTGTGGTGGAATCCACCTTTGGTGATATCATTTTTCATTTTATCTTATGAACACTTATACTATATTGGTACTTTGGACAATGATTTTAACACTATCATATCTCTAATTGTTCTCTTGATGTAAAAAGTGATATATCCATTTTATGATCTTGATTTTACATGAATCCATGGCCATGTTTTTCATTATATGTATTTCATGGATCCATAGTATACTTGATCTTGCAGCTATGCTTATTTTCCATCCAGTATGGGTATGTTCGCATCAAGAAAGATTGATTCATCGAATAATATGCTTTTATTTGTAGGTAGATACTCAATCTTATGTCTATTGAACTTGTCATTTGTTTACTTGTTAACTTCCTTAGTGATTTATAATGTATACCAACTATCACTTTCTCTTATGCCCTTGCACATTACGGGGCATTTGTTATAGTCAACTTTGGTCACTTATTGACCCTTCATTTGAGTTGAGTTGCATTTACACTCAAATTAATAGTTTACAATTCTTTCAACTAAGAATCAAAACCTATTTCATTGTGCATAAGTCACATATAAGTGCAACTTGCATGCAAGTTTAGGTTGATATTTAGAAATCCATTTGCGCACTCAAAATGGCCCAAAAAAAATATGGGCCTTGAGAATAAATCACAAAGGTTGTACATTTATATATCCCTAATCTCAAGTGACAATTATTCAAACGACATCATCAACATATAAAAAGAAGGTCCATAGTTAGAGTAAGGCACAATTCACCCTTATGTGGAATCTATATCCGATATTTCTCAGTATCTATTGGACCTAATCCTCATATTTAGAAGAATTTTACATCCTATGCAAGTTTGACTTGTTCTCCTCTATATTTCTTGAGTCACTCTTTGGCTCCTCTATGATTTTAGATTTGATTCAATGTCACATGAGATAAAGTTTGATTAGATGCTAGGACTAGAGGAACCTAGGCTCTAGGTATGCAATTGTTATCCTATAGATATTATCTCATTCCCAACCTTTTAGTAATGTATATATATATATATATATATATATATATATAGTTATATATATATATATATATATATAATATATATATATAATATATATATATATATATATATGACTCTCTTTCCCTTCCCTCCCCTACACTTCTCCCCACCATTCCAAATTCCTATGTTATTGTTAATGTTATTATATGAAAATGTTGGAATGGGTGTTAACTATTTTTCTTGAAGTTCATTACGAAAATTCTTTGAATAAATCCTCATTTACAAAGATTATATAGGTTTGCTAAGGTATATTGTCTAATTTGGGTGTAGGTATCAATTATAATCAAGTGTTCTATAAATTTATTGATTAACTAGATATCAAGACTACAAGTTGGAAAATATTAATCATGTATTCATCTTCTCTCAATATTAAAACAATTTTTTTGGGAAAAATAGATATTGAGTTTATTATTTGTTTGTATGTGAGACTCTAACCCTCTTGTAGAGAACCAAAGTGAAAATCTCTCCCACATCTCCATATGTTTGAAATTGCATATAAAAATTTTCATCGTATTCAAATTTCCCAAGGCATCTAGAAATGCCCTCAAAATAAGTTAAAATGTATAAAATAAAATAAGGCATTAAAACTTTTTGATGTACAATATGCTCCTCATGTGGTAGAAACTGATAATTTGATTCCCAAAAGGATACCACTTTCTCTCAAACATCCCTATACGTCCATCTCAATAGGGTTATGTACAAATCACAACATAACATTCATGAGTTTGGTTTGGAGGAATCTTAGAAAAATTTTAAACCTCAATTCTTTTAATGATTGGGTTTCTTAGATTTCATTAGTTATAATTGTTAAATTAACTACTCAATGATTGGCCTTGATATTGGGTTTTCATGCATTCAAAAATAAGTAAATTCTTTAGATATGATTTTTGATATATTTGATATTGGGTTTTCATGCATTCAAAAATAAGTAAATTCTTTAGATATGATTTTTGATATATTTTATGAGGGCTTCATCCATTTAGTATATTTAACACCCAATATTTCATTCGGAACTCTTAGGTTTTTGTGTTTCATTAATCCATGCACAATTTGAGTTTATTCCATTAATAACCTATGTTCAAAAATCATTTTTATTATAATATTTTTATCATGTAGGTGTATTGTGCCCTAAGGAATCATAGCTTTATATGGTTGAATGTTAGTTCTATTCATGTTAATGATTTCATTTGTTAAAATCCATCACAACTATTAATTAAATGCGAAGCCTTCTTTGGAATAAACTCGTGTTATTTATCGAATGTAAATCTTATATTGTTCAACCAAGTTTGCATATGATTTTTTATTATAAGGCGTCTTATTTCAAACACATACGAACTTGCAATTTAATGGAGAAAGATTAAATGGGTTTGATTTCTACGAAATGGTATTAAAAAATAACCAATATTCTCCCCAAAAAGTTGTTGTGAAGATTGATCCATTTGCAACTACAAAGACATGTTTGTGACTTATATGAAGATTGAACCATGGGTTGTGTGGAAGACTCATTAACTCATTGCTAGGAAGGATCACCAATGAGGTGTTGAGAAGACTCATAAATGGGTTATTGTAAAGATTCATTAATTATCTGCATATAATTAATAGTTTGTTTGGATGACTCTAGTGTTTCATGTTCTTCCCTGTGTGGAAAATCCTTTTTCTTATCTCAATTCTCTCGATTGTGAATTTTGTTTCTCTTTGATTTTATGGAAACTCAAAAGGGGAAATGTGGTGTAGATGAAGGTATCTTATGTATGGAGCATTGTATTTAAGTATGCAATTTTCCAAATGATTGTACTTTCTATATTGTATTTTAATCTTGTAGAAAATCACCATGGTATCCTAATTGTCTAGACATGCCCATTTGCTAATGAGTTTAGTTTCAAAGAGCTCATTACTTTAGTGAAATCATTTCAAAACTAAAGAACTTTGAAGAAAAAAAATTCTAGTTGACACCCTCAACATCTTACCTCTTATTCAATAAGAGGATATGATAACTTTCTCCATTGAGGATGTATATGAGGATGTTGAGTCCCATGTTGCTTCTTATTTCCTATATTATTGTGAGATGCATATTTTTAAAAGGGAAATCTCGTGGTGTGTTTATTGCCTCATACTATTTGGCAATACATATGTTCATTGTAAGTCAAAAATCTCTCTTCATGGCCTCTATGGAGAATGCATCCCTTCAAGATTTACAGTAGCTACAACTTCATTTGAGTTGTACCATAAAACAAATTCACCTCAAAATTACATGTATTATCACTTTTTTCATGAAGGACTATATCTCATATTCCCCTTACAGAGTTCCCTTCTATGTAGACTTTATGAAAAAACATATTTTGGTTTAGGATCCATATCCACATGCTAATATAACAAATAACTATAAATGATGAGAATGAGGTGTTAGTAAGTGATTTCACATTAATACAATGCCTCAGATTAGTTAATAAATTTTTTTGAGCTTGAATGGACATGCTTTGTGAAAATTATAACAATGGAAGAACATATCAAGCAAGATCTTGGGGCTTGGGGGTGGCCCAAACATTAACTAAAGTGCCCTATCCTTCATGTCTTTCTAAGCATGTTTTTGGTCAAAATCTTGTTACTAAAATTACTATAGCTATAAATTATAAGTTCATCAATTCAAATTTGCAACCAAATGTCTTTGAATCAACCTAGAGTGTTAAACTTGTAGGTTAGACAATTGATCAAATCTAAGGAATTTTTATTTGAAATGAAAACTCTTAAAATAGTAGGTATTAGACAACATCTAAATCCTTGCTATAAAAAGATCAATTGAAGTTTGAATGTAACTACTTTCTAGCATATACAATAGTTGAAGAGAAAATGTAGTTTTCTTTGTTCTTCAACATTTATGAGGGAGAGGGTGAGCATGAGGGTGGGGGTGACATGGAGACATTATGCAAAACATGGAAGGAGATGTTATACAAGACATAAATGTCTAAGTGGGAGAGATATTATGCAAAAGAAAAAAGTGGGGGCCTAGAAGATATTGTGTAAAACAAAAATGAGAGTGAGAATGGAGGTAGATATTATGTGAAACATAAGAAGAGATATTATACAAAACTTGAATTATGTTTCACATGATATCTAAACATAATATCGCCTCCCAGTATTTGAAACTATTAATAAATTGAATTGTGCATAGTATCAACTAGTTTACTAATAATTCATAATAACTATCTATAAATATACACTATAATTAATATTGGTCTGTTATTATTAATATGAATTGCTCTTAACTAAATATAATAAAAATATGTAATGCAAATTATACAACTAACATGGTTGTTATACCCGATGGATCCAACAACACACTCATAAATGCCATACATGATATATCCTCTTAAATGTGTTCTAGGTGTAATACATGATACATCCTTTTAAATGCAGTCTGGGAAGCTCAAGATAAATATATAGTATCTCAAACATATAGTTAAAGTTTTTACTTTAAAATAGGTTTTTTTTTAAATAAGTTTTTTTTTAGTGAAAATAGATTAGCACTAAAAAAATGGGCATAAAAAAATCATAAAACTTCCCCACTATACAAAAAAAAAATTCAAAAAAAACCAAATTTTATCAAAATCCTGTAACCAAATTTTATCAAAATCCTGTAGAAATGGAAAAACACACCTACTTAGACTGCGCGCACCATTTATGAATCTGCTACTAGACTCGCATTTATCAATCTGCTACTGTACTCACATTAATTGAAGATACAGGTTAAAACATGCCTCACTAAATTTGTGACAAGTTAAAACACGCCTTGCGCATCTGTTTCAAAAATAACAAAATCTAGTGAACCCGAGTCATCGCTATCGGAGCACAAGTATCATTGTGCAGAGTTAGAAACGTGATCAGCAGGGATACGTAAACTCCAACGTTTTTTCAAACTCACATTACTCTGCAGGAGTTCATTTCATTTCAATGCACAACAGTGCAGTCACCATCTCGATGAGATCAAGGCAGGAAACGAAAGCAAATGCCCATATTCTCTGCCCGTGTTTCTGATACACAACTGAATTCAGATCACTCCAGTCTCCAACTGTTGAGAGCCCAAACCATCATCACATAATCCATCCCACGCGTCTCTGCCCAATCCAAATCAACCAAAGCAGACAGAAAGGACAACGGTTCAATTCCCATGTCAGACCGTTTCGGTGGCCTGGAAATCAGCAAACAAAAACGCCTCGAAAAAAGTTATACTGAGAATGCGCGCGGTCTTCCCCAGAGCAGCGCCCTGCGAGTGCCGAAACAGTCTGGTCTGGTCTCATCTCATCTCATCTGATGTGAACTGACCTGATACTAGTACTAAAACAGTGCAAGTAGCATTGGTGCCCACTCCGCATATGTGTCTCTATTTTGTGTGTGCAATAAGCATTCCACTGGTCTCTGTGCATAAAAGTTGTCATATTGTGTGGATCAGAATGGAAACCAAATCTGCAACTCTGAGAACACACCATGTCTTTGCAGTATAAGGTGCAGCAGGAGGTACTGATATATATATATATATATATTAGGGATGCGGGAACCAAACCCTATACCTACCCAAATGACTGGCGCTATAAATGGCGGCTGCAAAACCGTCTTTCTCGATTTTCGGTCTTCGTTAAAGTGAAATGTTTTGGTTTCATGTTACCTAGCAGCATGCAAAATATATAGATAGATCGAGTTCATGACAGTTGGGGCGTGTTGATGCTCATCAGATGTGACTCGCATGTGTGGCATCACAATCATGCATAGCAAATGGTCCTTCATACTTATTATCGTTTAAATGTAATGATAGATTCATCGTTAAATTCGATTCGATAAACAGAGATCATGAAAGTAGCGGCGCGAGTTCATTAGATGTGATTATCATGTATGACATCACAGCCCATGCCAAACAAATCCACACAATCCCCGCCATGCAAATTTCACTGCAAATCTTCATGATTATAGTTCGTACTCTCGGAAATAAGAAATGGTGGTGTTAACCTTTACCTTAGAATCAATAAACATATATAAGACCAGTAGATAAATGGTGGTTTTTTTTTTCTATTTATGTTGAGTTTAGGTTGGGTTAATCTCAAGTTTGATCGTAACTATAATTTATTTATTTATGGGATGTTGTCATTAAAAATTGTGTAATAAATAATGTAGAACTATTTTTATCTTTCACAAGTCGAGTTCTTACCCTCCATTGCTCCCCTCAAGTGGCTCCTATGTTAAATCTCACACAAATCAATAGATTTAGTCCTCGTAAATAATAACAAGCTAATGTTTATCAAATATATTCATTTTGAAAATTTTCAAAAAATATTCAAAAGATGTGCCTAACAATTTATGGCATCGCAATCCATGTAAAACAAATTTACACAATCCTTGTCATGCAAATTATCGTGCAAATCTTCATGGTTATTAGTTTGTATTCTTGGAGGTAAGGAATGATGTCTTCATGGTTATGAGTTTGTATTCTTGGAGGTAAGGAATGATGTCTTCATGGTTATGAGTTTGTATTCTTGGAGGTAAGGAATGATGGCCTTAAATTTTTTGTTAGTATTGATATTTTCCATTAGGAATGTTTTTAGTGTAGTAGTGATAAGTTTTTGTAGAAATTGTTATAATATATCATATATGATATATATATATATTATTATTTGTCTCCTTTTATTGTTATAAATATTGGGTATATTTTTGTATTGTAAAATAACAAGAATAATAGATATAGATTTTATAACAACTTTCGTAAAAATTCTATGTAATAAAAGCAAAATAATAACCAAGGTCATGGGACATGTATTCTAAGCTGAATGTTTGGCAAAACATCATAGTGTGGGTGTTCAGTTTGTTTATTGTCACTAAGGAAATTGGCAAAGGCAATGGCAAAGACAATGGCAAAGTATGAGACATTAATTAACATTTTATTTATGAAAATAATGGAAATTAGGAGAAAACATGAAAGGTCACAAGTTGCATGTGAGGAGGAAAATGGAGGAAAATAATGGAAAATGAAGAAAATAGAGGTCTCATTAATAAAAAGGATTTTGAGGATCAGTTGGTACCTTTTGATAGTTCAGTTTTGGAGCTCTCTCTCTCTATATATTCTCTCTCTCACTCTTAGACACTTAGAGCATTCTTGGAGCACTCGAGCATTGGATCAAAGAAAGCAAAGGAAGGACCAAAAAGGAAAATGAAAGCAAAAATCAAGCAAGGAAAAGCACCATCAAGCAACTAAAACAGAATTATTTGCAAGTATCAATTTGCATGTGTGAGTTCCTTGCTAGATTTAGCATGCATGGTACATGCATGTATGTATTTGGTTCTCTTCCTGTCATTGGCATGGGTTTTGCAAGGTGTGACAGTGTTCTTCAGCCTTCCCTTGCCATTTCCGGATAACCATGGTGTGATGGGTTCTCCTGTATTTGGTTGAGCTGGATTGTCGGATGGTTTTGAAACTAAGTGGGTTGGTCTCTGAAAGAAAGAACACAAGACCCAGGAATCCCTGGACCGAAGGAAGTGGGATTGCGATAAGGCTTAATTTTGTGTGTCCCAGTGGGCCTAAGAATCCTCGACCGGTGAATGGTGGGATATATGATAAAGCCTACAGGTTTGTGCCCTCGATTGGCCTAGGAATCCTTGACCGGTGAATCAAAGAATATATAGTAAATCGTGGAGGTTGGAGTCTTGATTAGGCCTAAGAATCCTTGACCGTTGTATGACGGGATATACGTAAAGCCTAGAGACTAGGAGACATACAAATTCCTCATAGTGTAAGTGGAGAAATCTGGTGGCATGCATGCTTGTTTAGGGCCTAGTGATCCAGTGGGGATTGCAATAAAGCCTGAGGAAACCTAGTTTGGTTTGGTTTTCAATCCCACATTCATGCTTGGAATATGACACGGGGGTGATTAGCTAAAATAAATATTTGGTTCAGCTAATCTATAGTAGAGTGGTTCGTGGAAGTCCCGAACCTGGTTAGCTTTTGCATTCATCAATAAGAGATCTTTCTCCTTGATATTTCATGTGTAAATATACTAGTTTATATGATATTAGTATGGCTATTATATCCTTGTTATTTTTGTTGGTTATATGTTGGCTATGAGTATGTTTTATGACAGACTTGATGTATAGCTCTAATCATGTTTTGATTTGTAAATGAATTTACAATGAATATATGACCTAATAGATGGTAATGCAGCTATTGTGATAGAGCAACAATGCTTCTTTATGAATATAAGATAAGTATGAGACCCTTAAGCTCAGATATGTTGTTATGGCCTATAGATTGTATATTTGTGACATGTTTGATGAAATGGTTGTCATGGATATTAGGGGTCTAGTCAATTCCTTACTCAATTGTTTGCATTAGTATCTTTTTTCAGTGTCATTTATCATTCCTCAAAGTTTCATGAAGTTTTGGGAAGTGGCCTGAGTCCTGGCCTTGAAAAAGTGGCACATAATCAGAGGTCATTAGCTCAGAACTGCCTGGAAAAGTCCACAGTCATTAGCATGCCTTGATGTGGGAGCGACTGGAAGGATTTGGTCACATGCATGCCTTGTCATGGGGGTGACTGAGGCTCTATGATAGTGAAACAACAGGTTCTCTCACGGGTTGGACACCTAAAGGGGATGGTTGGCTCTTGAAGGTTCTGTAACTCCCGAGGAAGGTCAAATTGGTTATGTTTTGTCAGTTCCACTTCCTTAAATGTACATGGGGAGTTGAATCACGTCATAGTAGCCTCTCGTCACATGTTTACCCCAACAAACTGATTAACTTGGGTAAATGTGGGAGGAGGGCGTTATAGAGCCATTCTGGTGGTTATTTTATGGAATGTTTATTTATTTATGAATAAAAATATGATGTTGCAATATTTAATATACAAAGACATTCTCCATAGACCTAATGTTAGCAAAAGATAGCTATGGCAACTTGCCACTATGTGAGTTTACAACTAATAATAGTTGGCTCAAAGGGAAAATGTGCGTTAGAAATACCAACATTAACATAAGGAAAAATTGGGTTCTGGCAACAAGGCCTACTAAGGTACCTAAATATAGACTCTCATAAGCAAATAAAAGGAGATTTTTTTAGGAAACACGCATTTCCAAAAGAGAGAAAGATGTCATTGTTCTATAGGCATTGAAGTTGAAACTTTAAATCTCACATTGAATCATTAAATGGCAAGAGCATCAACCCTATGGAGACTAAAATCTTCAATCATGAGGTATCACCAAAATTTTGAAGTGTAGAGCCAAGTAACCTCAATGAGCTTGATTGGATTTTGAATTAGAAAAAGGTTATGTTGGAAAGGCATGAGAAAGGAAAACATTGACAACCACCAAATAAATGCTTCGTAAAAATAGGCACTGGTGAAGAACTAGAAGAAAAAGTTTGAACAGAAGCAACCACCATCAACCATTAAAACAAGAAATGAGGTCATGAACATTGAAAGGTCCAAATGTAAAGTAGGGTCAAAACTCAATTTGGTGGAAAATAAACTACATAGCACAACTTCTCCCCCTTAATTTGTTTTGATTATAAAATATGATCTAGCACAATACAGTAACACTCTTGAACATGTATAGAC